>KZ062363.1:29871-150650 GCA_002091835.1 Anopheles maculatus
TGAGCAGTATTTATCGCCTTTGGTGTTGTTTCCCTTCAAGACACCACTTTGTTTCACATGTTTCCAATCGTACAAAACAACATAAAAGAGCATCTTCGCTTCATTATTGCCGATGATCAGACGGAACCCATAGTTCGCCCGTAACTATCTTTCGCCGCATAGGTGTGTAACAACAATTTGCTAGTATATCTAATCATCGAATCCAGTACAGCCGGCACACAAAAACGAGCCCGGCTAAAAGAAGAACTACAGTCAATTGCTCCGGGAACGATGTGTACCATTGTGTGGCCACGCCCGTCAGTGCGCGTATGAAAAGAAAATAGCAACTTGCTGCAATATCCCGATAGCATTCAGACCTCATCGAGATCGAGACCGTGTAGCGTACCGGGGGCCACAAATCATGGATGCAATGTTATTTCTTGATTTCACACTGTCCATCTTTCTGACGCATAAGACCTGCGACCCGGAACCCCCTCTTTCGTTCACGGAACAGGAGAACTAAAAAACACAATTTTCTCATGAGAGACTTTGAACATTTATTAACAAATTGTATCTGACATTAGAGTGCAGTGGATATTAATCGCTTATCATTTGTTTGTTTTGTTGATCATCGATATGATATGACAGTTGCAACAATGAATGGGTCAAACTGCATTTTTCATTCGCTATTATTGCACTATAGGAAAGGAAGCTCGTCAAACTGCTACATATTCTTGCTGAAGGACACTTCATCCGTAGTTTCCTTGTGATTAGTATGTTGGAGTTAAGTTACACACAAAACATCTCCAGGATTTGCAATTTCGATAATATAATATTTTAGAAAAAGATGGTAAATCACTGAAGAAAAAAAAGCAAACTATAATCAATTTAACCACAAAAAATTGATCATAATCGTTTAACAATCATTTATACAAACACTGAAAATGTCCTGCTCAGCATTAATCCATCCAGCCAGAGGACCAAAATATATTGGTCACGGTCATTGTCCATCGCGGCCGATACAGTGGCCCGTCACGTAGCGCTTTTGATAGCTGGCGGAGCATATTTACATAAAAATCATCGAACAATTATGGCAAAACTCGAACTCGGCACCATCCATCATTGTCGCAGAAACCGGACCGACCGATGGTACCCCGGGCCTGTCGAATAGGTCGATGAAATGCTAAGCAGCACCAACATTATACACATTTGATGACGATTAATCGTTGTCCATTTTTTATAAATCACGCGCCAGCTCCTATTATAACCTTCCGCCAGACATTGGACGTTGCAGATGGAAACAAATTCGAACGGCAGGTAATGATGTTGATGGTGTGTATTTTTTTTTTATTATTAGAACACTTCAGCTCGAGTTTTTATGATTCAAGCCCCTCAAATTCATAGCAAGCACTATTTTTCTGCTCAAAATTTGAACTGCCTTTCGCTGTGTACACAGTCAAGCAAGTCATATTTAAAACAACATATTTTCACAACATTACGTTTTGCTTCCAGAGCGCGTACACATGTCTCCTTGCGCCGGATCTAATGTGTGTGTGTGTGTGTATATGGAAGGATTTTCGGTCGATCATTGTGGAAGAATCATTATTCATCTCCCTCAAAAACCACCTCATGATTGATATTTGTTCAACTATTCGCTTCGCCCGGAGGAGTTCACATCGTAGACAGGCTCCCCATGGCTAGTGAACTCCCCTGAACAATGTTGGCCGTATGTGTATCAATGGAAAACACTTTGCATTGTGTCGTATTGATTAGCTTCGAGCTTCAAAAAATATATCGAACCAACCGAGACATCGCGCAAAGCAAATAGTTGCTTTCGATTGTTGCCCTATTGTGAACCGATTCTATCCAGCGATGTTACCTCGTAAAGGTGCGAAGATATTTGACTCGCAAAGTTGTTCCAATATACATCGAAAAATGTCTTAATAACCACTTGACACGCACGAATGCTGCAACGAACATTCCGAGAGGTGTTGCTCGTACCACCTCTTTTTGATACCTATCCCCACATGTTTGAACTTCGGCTAATGCTAGTGCAGCGTTTCGGTTCGAAGCACGCAACCATTTTGCACTTCTTACGAGCGTTTCCAGAGCTGTAGTCATTAATCAACGTTATATTCGGGAGGTCTGCGATGGATGCTCGTTTTCTCACACTTGCTCTCCAAAGTGTTGCCCTCCCAGGCCAGCGGGCAGCGCAACCCAACCGTGGGGCACCACCGTTCACTGATAATACAGACAGGCATGCAGGGAAGACTGGCTACGAGGCGCATGTCAATGAGCGATAATTTGGTCGCCCTGTGATCGGTTCCGAGCGGTTAATCGGGTATTGATTAATCAATCACGGTGACCTCGTCGAGGTCGGACCGGTGCCGGAGTGGCGTTGAAGTTCTGCCCTCTCCCGCACTATAACGATCTATCAATTAAAGCAAATTGATGATTTCCCCACCACAGCACACCGATCATCGAATACGGATCCAACTTCCTTCGGGCTTTCCGAGCCGCTTATCAACGCGAACCAGTGCGTCCTAATCGCTAGGGAGCATCTGCCGCGTCAATCGGTTGTGTGGACCTGGGAACAGGTGAAGTGTGTTTTGTTTTTGTTTTCGAAGCTTATCGCCGTCACTCGCGGGCAACACACATGCATCATGCAAACAAAGTGTTTCTACCAATGTCTTTCTTTTCGCCCGTCGCCCGATATAGAAAGCATTTGGGACGCGTGCATCGCTACGGACGCCAGAAATCACCAAACACCAAACACTGCTAAACCATTTGATCCTCACGATTATTAATCACTGTCAGCTGCCTCGAGGACTATCCAATCAGTGTCTAATTCAGGAACTTCAGCGCACACAATGCTCAATATGGATTCTTGCCTTACCGATACCTTTGCCCGATGCGCAGGCATACAGTGCTGGCGCGTAAGGATCTGACCGCGATCGTTTCAAAATCGGTGCCGTCTCCGCTACACGATCGCCCCTCGGAAACCTTTCCTACAGCGATGGCGAACGGGAATCTTGCCCCAGCGAGTGTCCGTGGGCCAGACGATTGACCCTCGGAATGATCTGAATTACACAAAACCGATTCCTGTGTTTCTCAGGCTCTGGTCGATCCCGCAACGCCCCCAGTCGGTCTGGTCTGGCAACTCGTCCCGCGCCGTCCGCCTCCCATTTCAGGACTGCTCGAGAGCTGTGCCGTCTTTGCATTCAACCTGCTATGCGTGAAGACACTATAGATTCTTCATATTTATCATTAACCTTCGGGCGCAAAATGCGTCACATGTGCGATGATCGCGCTGATATTGCCAGCGCCCCGTGCACCCATCGCTCGGAAGGCTCCATCCTGGAGCGGACCCCGGCTACGGGCCGCAGTCCCATTTTGCTACCCAGCCAGGAAGATGAATGAGATCCAAATAGAAATGCCTATCAAAATATTTTCGTTGTGGCTTTTCTCATTGTTGAAGAGTGGTTGTGGTTTTTTGGGAAACATAAAACATAGCTGTGTAGTCGAGCAGCGATCGGGCGAGGGAGAAAATCAAGTCAATCTCTTCATTGCTCCTTCGGTTGCCTCTCAACAGGGAGTCTTCCCCCGGTTGGTTTAAAAAGCGGGGCGAAAGGGGTTTGCTCGGTGAGCGTGTGCTGCATGTCTATCATCGTTCCGATGGGAAAGGGCGAAGGTGATCGTGGCTGAGAGAAAACGAATGAACCGTGCGCCACAGTGTCTCATTAACATAATTTTGTTTCAACGTTACCTATAATTATGAGATTAACGTTCTAGGATGTGTGAAAATTGATGTTTTCTTGGTGGTGAATGTATTCCAGAGAAATAGAGTGTACGAGATGGAGAGAGAGAGAGAACGTGTGAGACTGAATGCTCCAAAAACCAAGTGCTTTGGAAGTATCCAGTAAGGATCAATTGTCAACGCGACAGCATTGGAAAGAGATCGATCGTAGGATAGACAGGTCGGACTGGTGGACAGGACCAGGGTTCGAATTCCTTCTGGGCTGTTCCTCAGTAGGGGGGGTTGACTATCCAACTATATAATATCAATCAGTCTAGTAAGCTATTAGATGGCCTACTTGACCTAGGAGGACTTCAAGTCAAGCTTAAGGCCTGAGGAATGTATTTTTCCTATATCTTCCTTTTCAAATAAGTATCTAAATAATTTAGAAAAACAAACATGAACACCGCACATGAAACATTTAATCTACGTTTAATTCGTTAAAATGTTGTGAGTTTGAACTTAACGTGAAACAAAATAGTGCAAAAACGGTTCAAAATTTAAAGCCTTTAGATTGACGGCAGGTCTGAGCTTAATAAAACAAGTAAAATGGTCAAACACGCTTCAATAGTTCATAGTTCATAGTTCAGAAATAGCATACAATTACAAATGACATGTCTAAGTCTAAGCAAATAAAACTTATGTTTTAACACTACAAGTTATACTCACAGTCTCCAAAAACCCTTCATCGATCAAACGAAATACCGAAACACATTGTGAGCGTTTGTGTGCGTGCGCATTGAGATCAGTCATCGAGATCATCTGCTGGACCAACTACGCTACCTGCCTGCCGTCCATTACCATCTTCTACACTGGCCGACCGGGCCGCGCAGGCTCGCGTGGCTCACAAGCGCGCTGATTAAAAAGCACAACGTTTTCTCATACCTTCAACAATTCAATTATTGATTTTGATACATAAATTATAGAAAATTAACGTCAAACGCATCAATCGCCCGGTTTGGACGATGACTGACTTGCCAGGGGCATTTGTATGATACTGGAATGATTAGATTCCAAATAGGTAACCGCGTAGACACTAGCAGAACATAATGGAAAGCTTAAACAGTGGAAGCACCCCCGAGGTGTACCGCACGAGGCGAGGGCAGCCGGCCTCGCTCATCGTTCAAAGTGGTTAAGTGAGGGAAAGAATTGAAGATAATAGTTGTCAAATATTTTTCTATAAAATTCAACACATCCATCGAGCAGGCAAAAGTTTGGCTCCATTGTTCGTGGTTTCAAATTTTGGACTAGCTCCTTTTTTCTAACGCCTTTTATTCGCTGCAAAGCTCTTACATATCAATAGTAATAATAATAATAGCAACGCCTTGAACATCATCATCATTTCATGCCAACATGTTCCGATCGTCTATCAGCAAGCGAGCAAAACAACAAAAAACGTGTGAAGAAAAAAGCTACGCTCTTCAAACCAAACAATTCCTCCAATGCAGCATCGGCAATCGTTTGGCAGCTCGAGCGTTTTTCAAACGGCAGAATCTGAAGATGGGCACCCATCACCTTTCCCACACGCCAGCACTCGCCGGCTTCGTCTGCATTCGCGGCTCATCCCAACCCGTCCGGCACTACTCTCACCGTCGATAGGCCGAGAATGAGAGGAAAATTGGAGTAAATCCTATTGTGTGCGGCTTGTATATTTTGGAACAGTTTCAATTGAGCCGTGTGCCAAGTTTCGACAGCTCAGTCCAGGCCTTTGATCAAAGGAGATCCCCAGCCACGACGCTTAACGCTTGTCGTCGTCCGCCTTCCAACGTTTTTGAGAGGGCCACAAGCGCGCGTCTTAGTGTCGATCACCAACAAGCCTGAACCGATGATCTATTTACAACGTTCGTTTCGAACGCTTCGCGCATTGCCGGCCGGCGAACAACATTTCGAGTGTCGTTTTGGCCCGCACGTTTGCAGCTGATACCGGGAAACTACTTACCACGATGAGATTTCAATTAGAAGATCAGGTCAGTTGGGAAGAAAAGAAAACCGCGGCAAAAAGATAGAGAGAGAGAGAGAGCGGGCGGTTCAAGAGTGACGTATCGTAAACGGCTAGTTGAAGTGCAAGAGCTCTCCTATTCTGAGCGCATTCGGTCGGAAAAATCAAAGCAAAGAAACAATAAATCGCTCCATCGGATGTGTGTATTGCGGCTCTTCTGCTTATACAGCTTGGAAACTAGTCTTGAGCATAGACTGGAGAAAAAAAATGGCCTACAAGAAGCTCAACCGATGGAGAAAATTTTTCAATCATGTTTGAAATTTTGCACATTTGCACCATAATTTATTTCAAACCCTAAGAAACACTGCAGCAAAGATTTTAAAACGTCATAGTTTTACTGGTAAACCGTTCCCACTAAGGCCCATGGGGCTAGAATTGCCAAGACCAACCCTCTGTTCAACAGCAAAGGCCTATTAGTCTTAGTGATCATACACCAGAACATTCCGTGGCCAACTGCTCCTTTCCTTTCAAGAATTTTTAAACAAAGCTCTAGGTGATCGCTTTGATTGCGAGCCCCGTTGATGAGCGTTATTGCAAAAACCATACCAGAGGTTACAATTGGTGTGCAGGGAGTGCATAAGTCAATGCCGCGATGTAAGACACTAACTAGATCCGGTATCCATTACATCCGAATAGGTATAGCTCATTGTTTGCACCAAGTTGAAACCACCATTGCTTTCGAAAGCGTTAAAACTTCATGCAAGATCAATGTTTTCAAACTAATTTATTTTAGAATAACAAATATTGCCTATTGTAACCTAATTTCGGATTATTAGCATAGATTCATTCCAAATTTAGCAATCATATTGCGTTGCTTTGTATAGTCTTTCGAGAGTACGTTATATAAATAATTCTGCAAAAGCACCCAGGGGTCCTCCTCCGCGAGGCGTGTGCAGAATCGGAACCGTTTGCTGCCATGCCGTACGCTCGGCTGTAACGCGGCTTTGCTACATTTCCGTAAATCGAAACGGGGTTGGTACGCGATAATTACGAAATGGGTTAGTACGCTCGCATATCGTCACGGTGAACTTTCGTAGGCAAGGACATCGTATCGCGCTGGCATCGGTTGCACGGGGCTAGAATTACACCCGCCGTGGTGTAACGATGCCCGGATCAATTGATCGCACAGCAGCGTGCTTGACGCAGCGCACTATGCTAATAGGAGGAGTAATTGTACTTTATTTTAAGACAAACCACACCAAATGAGCTTCGGCGCAGAGGCATTATACTGTGCGCGGTAATGTAAATGAATCGTACCCCGTACGCGACCGTACACACGGTTGTGTTGAATGGGAATTGAGAAAAGGCTGCGTGGGTTGATTGTACGAAGGAGTTTATTTTCACTGGCAAAACAATCGATTTGAGACATATGGTGTGGTCAAAGGTGTGCGATGCTTAGATTTCCAAGCTGCCAAACAGTTCAAGTTGACACGCTGATATTCAGAACAATTTCATTAACTCCTAAAGCCCCACATTGCTGTTTTGCGTTGCATCTTTTGAAATTCAAGAAGTTAAGAAAGTTTGAAAAAAAACCGTGTTTTTGTGTGTGTGCTTCACGTGTGCAAAAATGTCAATGACAAACAATTTTTAATCGTTCGATACGGATCAGCCTTTCGAATGAAGGTATCGCTTATAAATCGTTCAGGAGCTCATAATTTACGGTGCTTCTCGGTTGTTACGCTTATCCCCGGAGTGAACTGGATTCCCGAGCATTCGGGTTATATGATCGCCCTCTGCTCCATATCTAGACAAACCGATCTGGCTTTATAAACAGAAACTTAAAATATCTTTCAGCGCAGGCAGCGGCAGGGTAGCCGCCGAAAAATTCTGATCTTCCACTGATTGGATCTCCCGTTTGGTGGTTTCACGCTTTGCATTTGCCTTGCTTTTCATTTGTTTTGTTGCATCTTTTCCTGTAAACCGAGTCACAGCCACAGGAACACATAACTTCAAACGGCGGATGCGTTACGGGGTTATTGGTTGGTTGGTTGGTTGGGGGGAAACGGGTAGAATATTTCTCGATTTTCGAATCTGCGCGATGTGGTTTGCGTTGTGACTTTACCATCCAAAAGGCATAGGCCCGGAGGTGGTGTTATTTTAGCAAAGAGGTCATTTAGCTGTGCTATCGAGTCGTTCAATCGTACACTTGGGTCGATTGGCACGTCTTGGGTGAAATAAAAATATAATAAAAATACGTGCAACCGCTTGGCGGTCCTCGACCGCATGAAGCCCATGGGTCGTCGGGTACATTCCAGGTGACTCGTCGTTACCTTGCTGCTGCTTCCATGTTTCGCACTGTTATCGTCTATTGGTAGAAGCTCGGCCGAAAGTATTCCCCGGGCATGTCGAACAAAACTTCCAAAAGCAACCGAACCGTAAGAGTATCAAAAGAGGAGCAACCCACTCTCGAGCTTTAACACCTTTTTTGTTCGGGATGAGGGGGGCCACGGTTGCACGATGGTGACAAGAGAATATTTGGAATTATAGGTGCTACATGGTAATGCGTTCGAGAGATGATTTTTCGAGGTGATATATTGATCTTTATGTTCTTCGGGTCCTCACGACCCAAACGGTGCTTCGGTGGTGTTTTCGTAACTCCGGCACACAGGGCCGCTCAGGCGGTCTCCAAGCTCGAGTGCCGTTTACTGTCTTGGCAGGCGAACTTGACTCGGTAGCACCGGGTGCACCGAAAAAAAGGGCTTCACCCAGGGAGCAAGGAACAAGAGCAAAGGCAACACTTTCAACTGTTTCGTTCTAAACAATGCCCCGGACCCCTGTTGAGATTTTCCGTTACCGGGGATCGCAATCGATTGAATACCGTTTAAATTGTTCGTCCTGCAGTTCCAGGGTTCCAGGAACGATCAACAAGGTGTACGCAGTGTGTTAACGATCTTTTGGCCTGGGATTTGCTCCTGCCGCATCCTACTGAGCCGTGATGATGAGCCCTTGCGCCGCCATGATAGCCAGTAGACAAGGTGGCTGATTTTCGAAACGGTAGGTTTTGCAATGGATGTTGTGTGTGTGTGCGTGTGTGTTGCCAAAACTGTTGCGGTTAGCAGAGTAGTGTTTTGATTGCATTTTGTCATGGATGTTTGTTCATTATGCACCTTGAGCAAACGCATCAAGGCGTCCCAATGGACCGATCAGTCTTGTTGGTTCATTGTTTAGGTAGCTGAGCTAATTTGATTAATGATTTTTGCTTAAGAATGGCGTATAGGTATGACAAAACGAGACTAGACTTTCCTAGGACATGATTCCGCGTCAGAATAATAACCGATATTCCCGATATGTAGACTCACAAAGCTTGATTTTTTTTTTATTTTAATACCTTGAATTCGGAAGGTTTGTTAATATCCTTATACATTGCCACCCAACGTGCATCCCAGAGGGAACTTCACGATTCAGCTATTGCCTAAGATGACATTGATGAAGCAAACCGATAAAAACGTGTCGATAAAACAGCTCTAGAATAGTTTGTTTGCCTTGTCCTCTTTTGTGGGTAACCTTTTTCTCCTGCAGCTCTCAATTCTGGGAAGTGTTGTAGTTTGATCTAGATTCCAGAAGTAGATCTTTATTGCTATGTGTTACCCTTAGCGTATAAACAAATCGAATGTCCAAAATAAGTGCTACATTCACATCGATTCTGCTGTGGCAGCAAGATTTGTTTAAGTTTTGAAAAGGCTTCTACAGGGTTTGTTAGATTGGAGTTGACATTTAGTGGTGGATTAAAAGAATTGTGGTGTTTGATTGCAATGATAGGTAAAAAAAAACATCCCTAGTGAATAAATTTGTTTTATAATGTGTAAATTGTTTTCATATTTAGTTTCATATAATTAGTTTACAAATAGATTTTTCTAAAGTATAGGTTAACATTTAATTAAAGACTAGAAATATGCACCACATTGCATAAACAGGTAGTCAAATTGGTGCCAAAGAATATTATTTCTATAATCTGCAACACTATAGTGTATATTGGGCAGTCGATATGTAAAATTATGTTTTTATTTTTACGAATAAATAAAATATTGTTTTTTCACGATTTATTAGTTGAATTACACTACGACGAGCAGGAAGAGGCCTAATATTTTTCGTGGATAATGATATTGCAACTTATGATTGGGGTTAATCAGTTCAAGGTTTGGGTAAAATCAAGTCAAGGAAATCAGAAATGGCAGGCCTTGAGGCGAGATCTCTCAAGGAAGCAGAAGAACAGGAAGAAATTTTCGGAATATGTACTTTTTCTGTTTTCTTTTTTTTTCGGTGGGCAACCCTTGAGTTGGTTGATTGTAATTAATATCCAACTGTTTTGACACTCAACCATACCATACACAGAATACCCATTGTCCTGATTTACTTTATTGTGTGAGAATTGTTTTCGAAGCACATAAAAAAGTCAACACAAAATAAACATACACCCTGTCCTACCGATGCCCAAGAACCCTTATTGAATCTATCTCTTAATGATGAAAATGAAGAAAAATCAAAACCAAAGCCATAAATATTGTGTGAGTTACGGATGCAACCTGACGCTGCAGGTAATCGAAAAAGCATTATTTATGAGGGCAAAGAGATGTTTGAAAAATGTCGGAAAAAATATGTTTACCTTCTACGTGGAATATGGAAGTAAATTTATTTAGACAATAATATTAGACATTTTATCTTTACAAAATAGTTTTAGCTCATAGTTACAAATTCATATTCTGATTTAAACTGAAAGCGTTCAACCTAGGGTTTCCTGTTTCTGATTGCAAAAACAAAGATTTGTTCGTTTGAACGTTGCTCTAACATCTGATCCATGTGGAAAGTCTGCCCAGTTTCCCATGTAGACGAATAATCTCTTTAAAGCATGCAAAGAACGATTCGTTCCACGTTTACATCTCCTGACGTGATTAGTTGAAATTGCACGTATGAGCCGATTAGATCCAGAACTAAAAACTACAAGAGTTATACTTTGCAGCACGGCGTCATAATGTTGCTTCACCAGGATGCGATCTCGACAGGCTACGCACAACATTGGTGGAACCCTGCAACAGTTTCCGCAGGATTATGGTGCATAAAAAATTGCAGCAATTATTACATTTTCCTATGTTGCAATCCTCACTACTACATCATTATTGAGATCGTTAGGTTTGTTTCCGTTTCGGTTTGGTTGATTTGTTTTACGGTGTTCCCGTTTCCACCTTTTTTCTGTTACCGAATTCTCCCCTCCAAAATTGCCATCCATATCTGACCTGGCTGAGCTGTAATGGCTGCCTGTGAGTTGCCTATAAAGACGTCAATTTATTAATTTACATCAACAGTCTTTTTTGTTACCATTCTTTGATGCAGTCCCTCCAGTCTTCTTTGCCAGCGGAAATAAGGTTTTAATTCTTGCCCCGAAAACTGGTACATCATTTCAACCGCAGCCATTGTTTCCGGTCCCGGAAGGCAACGTTGTGGCTCCAGGTCAAATGCTAGGACGACGATTGAAAGGTGCGGGAAACGGTGTTTACTGTAATGGCATTAAGAAGTCATGCGTCCTGTTAGAACTAGGGATGGTTTGAAGGTAGCGTGGTAACTGGCACAAAAGATAAAATGACGCTGTAACACAGCGTCAAGATCTAGATTACTCTGTTGTAGCGTGATCAATTATCATCGTCTGATTTCTTACCCAATGCTCGAGCAGGCTCCATGGGCCGGCACACAAAAAAGGATTTTATTTACGAATCATCATATTTAAAGCGAGGTACACTGTTTCTTTTTTTCCTCTCTTTGTTTATCTGTTTGCAAAACAGACCCAATTATCAAAAACAATGACATGTGGTTTCTGCTGCTTTTGAATGAATTGTGTTTTTTCATGAGGCTACTTTGGAACACACGAGAGCATTGCAAATATGTATAAAAAATTATAATTATGCTCGAAAATTTGAAGTGCTTTCCAACAAAACGCCTTAAAATAAGTCAAAAAATATTGTACTCCTTTGAGCAAGAAGTTGGAAGGTATTGTGTTGTTTCGCCATGAGATCTTTAATGCTAGTGATCGTTCCTCACTAGGAGACGCTTACGCGTATCTTAATCCTTATTACTAATACATGCATGATTCTATTATTGGTTTTATGACATTTTCAGCAGTTTGAATGCTATTCCATATAAATACTTGTGAAATTTTGTAACGCCAAACACTACTGCTAATGCCTCTTGTGCATAATGCCTCTGCGCTGCCGATAACGTGTATGATGCGAAGTCTATTGGTTTTTCGGAAAAACCAATGGTATGGGATAAAATAGCTCGCCATACACCGTAAGGACTAGCGTTCACTTGCAACACTAACGTCTTACTTTCATCAAAAGGTACTAGCACTTGCTGAACCGAACGCAACCTGACACTGTCTCGTCCACTCGATCTTTGTTTCTCGAAAGACTATACAAAGCAACGCAATATGATTGCTAAATTTGGAATGAATCTATGCTAATAATCCGAAATTAGGTTACAATAGGCAATATTTGTTATTCTAAAATAAATTAGTTTGAAAACATTGATCTTGCATGAAGTTTTAACGCTTTCGAAAGCAATGGTGGTTTCAACTTGGTGCAAACAATGAGCTATACCTATTCGGATGTAATGGATACCGGATCTAGTTAGTGTCTTACATCGCGGCATTGACTTATGCACTCCCTGCACACCAATTGTAACCTCTGGTATGGTTTTTGCAATAACGCTCATCAACGGGGCTCGCAATCAAAGCGATCACCTAGAGCTTTGTTTAAAAATTCTTGAAAGGAAAGGAGCAGTTGGCCACGGAATGTTCTGGTGTATGATCACTAAGACTAATAGGCCTTTGCTGTTGAACAGAGGGTTGGTCTTGGCAATTCTAGCCCCATGGGCCTTAGTGGGAACGGTTTACCAGTAAAACTATGACGTTTTAAAATCTTTGCTGCAGTGTTTCTTAGGGTTTGAAATAAATTATGGTGCGAATGTGCAAAATTTCAAACATGATTGAAAAATTTTCTCCATCGGTTGAGCTTCTTGTAGGCCATTTTTTTTCTCCAGTCTATGCTCAAGACTAGTTTCCAAGCTGTATAAGCAGAAGAGCCGCAATACACACATCCGATGGAGCGATTTATTGTTTCTTTGCTTTGATTTTTCCGACCGAATGCGCTCAGAATAGGAGAGCTCTTGCACTTCAACTAGCCGTTTACGATACGTCACTCTTGAACCGCCCGCTCTCTCTCTCTCTCTATCTTTTTGCCGCGGTTTTCTTTTCTTCCCAACTGACCTGATCTTCTAATTGAAATCTCATCGTGGTAAGTAGTTTCCCGGTATCAGCTGCAAACGTGCGGGCCAAAACGACACTCGAAATGTTGTTCGCCGGCCGGCAATGCGCGAAGCGTTCGAAACGAACGTTGTAAATAGATCATCGGTTCAGGCTTGTTGGTGATCGACACTAAGACGCGCGCTTGTGGCCCTCTCAAAAACGTTGGAAGGCGGACGACGACAAGCGTTAAGCGTCGTGGCTGGGGATCTCCTTTGATCAAAGGCCTGGACTGAGCTGTCGAAACTTGGCACACGGCTCAATTGAAACTGTTCCAAAATATACAAGCCGCACACAATAGGATTTACTCCAATTTTCCTCTCATTCTCGGCCTATCGACGGTGAGAGTAGTGCCGGACGGGTTGGGATGAGCCGCGAATGCAGACGAAGCCGGCGAGTGCTGGCGTGTGGGAAAGGTGATGGGTGCCCATCTTCAGATTCTGCCGTTTGAAAAACGCTCGAGCTGCCAAACGATTGCCGATGCTGCATTGGAGGAATTGTTTGGTTTGAAGAGCGTAGCTTTTTTCTTCACACGTTTTTTGTTGTTTTGCTCGCTTGCTGATAGACGATCGGAACATGTTGGCATGAAATGATGATGATGTTCAAGGCGTTGCTATTATTATTATTACTATTGATATGTAAGAGCTTTGCAGCGAATAAAAGGCGTTAGAAAAAAGGAGCTAGTCCAAAATTTGAAACCACGAACAATGGAGCCAAACTTTTGCCTGCTCGATGGATGTGTTGAATTTTATAGAAAAATATTTGACAACTATTATCTTCAATTCTTTCCCTCACTTAACCACTTTGAACGATGAGCGAGGCCGGCTGCCCTCGCCTCGTGCGGTACACCTCGGGGGTGCTTCCACTGTTTAAGCTTTCCATTATGTTCTGCTAGTGTCTACGCGGTTACCTATTTGGAATCTAATCATTCCAGTATCATACAAATGCCCCTGGCAAGTCAGTCATCGTCCAAACCGGGCGATTGATGCGTTTGACGTTAATTTTCTATAATTTATGTATCAAAATCAATAATTGAATTGTTGAAGGTATGAGAAAACGTTGTGCTTTTTAATCAGCGCGCTTGTGAGCCACGCGAGCCTGCGCGGCCCGGTCGGCCAGTGTAGAAGATGGTAATGGACGGCAGGCAGGTAGCGTAGTTGGTCCAGCAGATGATCTCGATGACTGATCTCAATGCGCACGCACACAAACGCTCACAATGTGTTTCGGTATTTCGTTTGATCGATGAAGGGTTTTTGGAGACTGTGAGTATAACTTGTAGTGTTAAAACATAAGTTTTATTTGCTTAGACTTAGACATGTCATTTGTAATTGTATGCTATTTCTGAACTATGAACTATGAACTATTGAAGCGTGTTTGACCATTTTACTTGTTTTATTAAGCTCAGACCTGCCGTCAATCTAAAGGCTTTAAATCTTGAACCGTTTTTGCACTATTTTGTTTCACGTTAAGTTCAAACTCCCAACATTTTAACGAATTAAACGTAGATTGAATGTTTCATGTGCGATGTTCGTGTTTGTTTTTCTAAATTATTTAGATACTTATTTGAAAAGGAAGATATAGGAAAAATACATTCCTCAGGCTTTAATCTTGACTTGAAGTCCTCCTAGGTGAAGTCGGCCATCTAATAGCTTACTAGACCGATTGATATTATATAGTTGGATAGTCAACCCACACTACTGAGGAACAGCCCAGAAGGAATTCGAACCCTGGTCCTGTCCACCAGTCCGACCTGTCTATCCTACGATCGATCTCTTTCCAATGCTGTCGCGTTGACAATTGATCCTTACTGGATACTTCCAAAGCACTTGGTTTTTGGAGCATTCAGTCTCACACGTTCTCTCTCTCTCTCCATCTCGTACACTCTATTTCTCTGGAATACATTCACCACCAAGAAAACATCAATTTTCACACATCCTAGAACGTTAATCTCATAATTATAGGTAACGTTGAAACAAAATTATGTTAATGAGACACTGTGGCGCACGGTTCATTCGTTTTCTCTCAGCCACGATCACCTTCGCCCTTTCCCATCGGAACGATGATAGACATGCAGCACACGCTCACCGAGCAAACCCCTTTCGCCCCGCTTTTTAAACCAACCGGGGGAAGACTCCCTGTTGAGAGGCAACCGAAGGAGCAATGAAGAGATTGACTTGATTTTCTCCCTCGCCCGATCGCTGCTCGACTACACAGCTATGTTTTATGTTTCCCAAAAAACCACAACCACTCTTCAACAATGAGAAAAGCCACAACGAAAATATTTTGATAGGCATTTCTATTTGGATCTCATTCATCTTCCTGGCTGGGTAGCAAAATGGGACTGCCGCTGCTCGACTACACAGCTATGTTTTATGTTTCCCAAAAAACCACAACCACTCTTCAACAATGAGAAAAGCCACAACGAAAATATTTTGATAGGCATTTCTATTTGGATCTCATTCATCTTCCTGGCTGGGTAGCAAAATGGGACTGCGGCCCGTAGCCGGGGTCCGCTCCAGGATGGAGCCTTCCGAGCGATGGGTGCACGGGGCGCTGGCAATATCAGCGCGATCATCGCACATGTGACGCATTTTGCGCCCGAAGGTTAATGATAAATATGAAGAATCTATAGTGTCTTCACGCATAGCAGGTTGAATGCAAAGACGGCACAGCTCTCGAGCAGTCCTGAAATGGGAGGCGGACGGCGCGGGACGAGTTGCCAGACCAGACCGACTGGGGGCGTTGCGGGATCGACCAGAGCCTGAGAAACACAGGAATCGGTTTTGTGTAATTCAGATCATTCCGAGGGTCAATCGTCTGGCCCACGGACACTCGCTGGGGCAAGATTCCCGTTCGCCATCGCTGTAGGAAAGGTTTCCGAGGGGCGATCGTGTAGCAGAGACGGCACCGATTTTGAAACGATCGCGGTCAGATCCTTACGCGCCAGCACTGTATGCCTGCGCATCGGGCAAAGGTATCGGTAAGGCAAGAATCCATATTGAGCATTGTGTGCGCTGAAGTTCCTGAATTAGACACTGATTGGATAGTCCTCGAGGCAGCTGACAGTGATTAATAATCGTGAGGATCAAATGGTTTAGCAGTGTTTGGTGTTTGGTGATTTCTGGCGTCCGTAGCGATGCACGCGTCCCAAATGCTTTCTATATCGGGCGACGGGCGAAAAGAAAGACATTGGTAGAAACACTTTGTTTGCATGATGCATGTGTGTTGCCCGCGAGTGACGACGATAAGCTTCGAAAACAAAAACAAAACACACTTCACCTGTTCCCAGGTCCACACAACCGATTGACGCGGCAGATGCTCCCTAGCGATTAGGACGCACTGGTTCGCGTTGATAAGCGGCTCGGAAAGCCCGAAGGAAGTTGGATCCGTATTCGATGATCGGTGTGCTGTGGTGGGGAAATCATCAATTTGCTTTAATTGATAGATCGTTATAGTGCGGGAGAGGGCAGAACTTCAACGCCACTCCGGCACCGGTCCGACCTCGACGAGGTCACCGTGATTGATTAATCAATACCCGATTAACCGCTCGGAACCGATCACAGGGCGACCAAATTATCGCTCATTGACATGCGCCTCGTAGCCAGTCTTCCCTGCATGCCTGTCTGTATTATCAGTGAACGGTGGTGCCCCACGGTTGGGTTGCGCTGCCCGCTGGCCTGGGAGGGCAACACTTTGGAGAGCAAGTGTGAGAAAACGAGCATCCATCGCAGACCTCCCGAATATAACGTTGATTAATGACTACAGCTCTGGAAACGCTCGTAAGAAGTGCAAAATGGTTGCGTGCTTCGAACCGAAACGCTGCACTAGCATTAGCCGAAGTTCAAACATGTGGGGATAGGTATCAAAAAGAGGTGGTACGAGCAACACCTCTCGGAATGTTCGTTGCAGCATTCGTGCGTGTCAAGTGGTTATTAAGACATTTTTCGATGTATATTGGAACAACTTTGCGAGTCAAACATCTTCGCACCTTTACGAGGTAACATCGCTGGATAGAATCGGTTCACAATAGGGCAACAATCGTAAGCAACTATTTGCTTTGCGCTATGTCTCGGTTGGTTCGATATATTTTTTGAAGCTCGAAGCTAATCAATACGACACAATGCAAAGTGTTTTCCATTGATACACATACGGCCAACGTTGTTCAGGGGAGTTCACTAGCCATGGGGAGCCTGTCTACGATGTGAACTCCTCCGGGCGAAGCGAATAGTTGAACAAATATCAATCATGAGGTGGTTTTTGAGGGAGATGAATAATGATTCTTCCACAATGATCGACCGAAAATCCTTCCATATACACACACACACATTAGATCCGGCGCAAGGAGACATGTGTACGCGCTCTGGAAGCAAAACGTAATGTTGTGAAAATATGTTGTTTTAAATATGACTTGCTTGACTGTGTACACAGCGAAAGGCAGTTCAAATTTTGAGCAGAAAAATAATTCTTGCTATGAAACTATTTGAGGGACTTGAATCATAAAAACTCGAACTGAAGTGTTCTAATAAAAAAAAAAATACACACCATCAACATCATTACCTGCCGTTCGAATTTGTTTCCATCTGCAACGTCCAATGTCTGGCGGAAGGTTATAATAGGAGCTGGCGCGTGATTTATAAAAAATGGACAACGATTAATCGTCATCAAATGTGTATAATGTTGGTGCTGCTTAGCATTTCATCGACCTATTCGACAGGCCTGGGGTACCATCGGTCGGTCCGGTTTCTGCGACAATGATGGATGGTGCCGAGTTCGAGTTTTGCCATAATTGTTCGATGATTTTTATGTAAATATGCTCCGCCAGCTATCAAAAGCGCTACGTGACGGGCCACTGTATCGGCCGCGATGGACAATGACCTTGACCAATATATTTTGGTCCTCTGGCTGGATGGATTAATGCTGAGCAGGACATTTTCAGTGTTTGTATAAATGATTGTTAAACGATTATGATCAATTTTTTGTGGTTAAATTGATTATAGTTTGCTTTTTTTTCTTCAGTGATTTACCATCTTTTTCTAAAATATTATATTATCGAAATTGCAAATCCTGGAGATGTTTTGTGTGTAACTTAACTCCAACATACTAATCACAAGGAAACTACGGATGAAGTGTCCTTCAGCAAGAATATGTAGCAGTTTGACGAGCTTCCTTTCCTATAGTGCAATAATAGCGAATGAAAAATGCAGTTTGACCCATTCATTGTTGCAACTGTCATATCATATCGATGATCAACAAAACAACATACCTATATCTTTGCGAATGATTTCGCTGATCGTTGTTAATACATCTGTACAATTGCAACACAAAAGCAAACTTTTGACTTCGCATATCATTGAAACCATCAACGCTTATTTGTTGGTCGGCAGAACGAAACTCGTGTAATGGTGTAATGGTTTTCATGCGGATTAGATTTGCTCTGAATGTGTGTTGGGCCCAACGGTGCCAATTTGTGTTGGTAAGACGATCGTTTACGCTGGAAGGCATCTAGCAACTTACGCCCGAAGCAGCACCTGAATGGCCTGCTTGTCGTCGCTTACGAAGCATTATTTTCTGCAGCAACTAACTTATCGACTTGACACTTTGGCTTATCATGCTCGAGCCTTCGGAACGGCAGTCGACGCTTGTCACTCCAGGATTTCAAGCAAGGCATGAGATATCCAGAAACTTGCACCTAGCCTCCGCTCGCCCGTATGTGTTTGTCTGTGCCTTGATTGCTTCTTTTTGCAGAAGGAACACCTCATGACACTACGTCGCTTCCTCGGTGAGAAGTAGCAATTTCGTGGTTGTGTTTGATATCAACCATGCACACACATACACAAACGGCTTACCTTGGCTTTTAATGGCATCCAAATGTACCGCAGCTAGCCAGTTGCGAAGTGAACCGATCATAATCTGTCAAAACTTCATACATCGCATGTTCCATCTTCAACACCCTGCCATTCAGCAAAAAGGTCGTGCCACAGCGGTTGTAATTAAATTAAACTCTTCGCTGCCAGCTCGCGATACTGGTTCACCCGGATGGGTTGAGCTGCGGAGCTAGCTGGAGCAAGCAATTCAGATAACCGATCACCCGTTGTCCATTTGCGCTAGAGCTGGGACCATCATTGGTAGCCCACTGTAGCTGACACGAAGCAGGCTGACGTGTATGATGGCGCAAGAAGAGTTTTAATTATGATGACTGCAAAAATTCAACCACCACTCATAAACTGCAGAGTGCATAGGGCGTGAAAACGGCATGGCAGATTATTCGCGCAGATAGAAATATTGATATACATTTTTTGCTGTTTTGAAATTCTGGTAATTCGTTCTGGAACTGTAGAACTTGAACTTCTAGTTGTCTGGTTTTTTGCTAAGAATTCCACAAGAAAGATGCACAGCTGCTCCGTGGCCATCATTTGCTTACACAGTAGTGATCGCTGTCATTTATTTGCGACGGCGCTAAACTTCTAGCATGCCAGTCGGTGACTTGAATAGTTTTACGGTCGATACTCCTCGGCGTCGCATTACTCCGTTCCAATAGAACATCAGCAACTCACCACAACAAAATAACAGTTGTTGTTGTGCGAAAGCTCCTATTGAAGCTGCAAATGCCGGGGAGGACTACATTCAAGCGCAAGAAACAAATGATAAGCGATTAATATCCACTGCACTCTAATGTCAGATACAATTTGTTAATAAATGTTCAAAGTCTCTCATGAGAAAATTGTGTTTTTTAGTTCTCCTGTTCCGTGAACGAAAGAGGGGGTTCCGGGTCGCAGGTCTTATGCGTCAGAAAGATGGACAGTGTGAAATCAAGAAATAACATTGCATCCATGATTTGTGGCCCCCGGTACGCTACACGGTCTCGATCTCGATGAGGTCTGAATGCTATCGGGATATTGCAGCAAGTTGCTATTTTCTTTTCATACGCGCACTGACGGGCGTGGCCACACAATGGTACACATCGTTCCCGGAGCAATTGACTGTAGTTCTTCTTTTAGCCGGGCTCGTTTTTGTGTGCCGGCTGTACTGGATTCGATGATTAGATATACTAGCAAATTGTTGTTACACACCTATGCGGCGAAAGATAGTTACGGGCGAACTATGGGTTCCGTCTGATCATCGGCAATAATGAAGCGAAGATGCTCTTTTATGTTGTTTTGTACGATTGGAAACATGTGAAACAAAGTGGTGTCTTGAAGGGAAACAACACCAAAGGCGATAAATACTGCTCACCTCATATACTCTGTGGCATAGGATAGCTTTGTTCTGATTCTGTTGAGCACACGGCGTTCTCCGGCGATAAGATTGTATCCACGTAAGCAACCATGGGATGACCACAGTGAGAAATATGTTAAACCAACACGTGGTGTATGGAACATATTTGAGGTAAGATAAGTTCAACACATGTATCAGATCAACTTCAAACTTGTGCAACAAGATAACTTAATCAAACTCAATAAAACAGCTCTACTGTGTTTTAGATAATTAAATACCTCGGAAATAGAAATGAAAAAAAAGGTTCACTATACCGGAAACTGGGTGCTTAAAACGGACCAAAACTAGTGCACCAAAAGAAATTCGACGATAATCACCAACCTCAATTTCGATACCCAGGAACAAATTACACCCCACACGCATGGGACCGTCTCTTTCTCTGCTATTATCGTCACAGTTTATCCTCAGGACCTCAGTTTTTTTTTCAGAACGGCGCTGCAAGATGTATTCGTATCCCTCTGAAGTTCTATGCATCCGCTAGTATATTAACGGGCTCTCACACATTAGGCACCGGTTCGCACCGGACCACTAATGCCGCATCAGGTGTAGGACGACCTCACAGGACGACAAAGTCCTTTGGGGGCTTTCCGGCGGTACCAGAAACATTTGACGAAGTTGTATGTGAAATTAATGATGTGGTTTGATTTTTATTGCTTCTTGCTTCACATCCATTCACTTCCTTCCGTTCCGTTCACGGCTGCATGCAATGTGCAACAAATGGGTACCGTGAAGAGCCGTTGCAGATTTTCGCCGCTTCAACCGAACGGCTGTTCCTTCGCCTGTGTCCGTTCGTAACGGTTGAGGACGGTCCGCATTTCGTAGGTCAGCAAAGGCCCCGCAAGAAAACGAGCTCGTGAAGCGACACAACAAAAAGAAACCCGAAGGAAAGAACGCATGAGCGCGGACGCGCTGAAGTCAGGAAGCTCGATGCAACACTTTAAGCGCTGTTGTATCAAAATTACACAGATTTTCGGTGATAACATGTCAGTGCCGGTAGAGAAGAGCTGGAACTGGTCATGAGTTTCGAGCGGTCCGAGTTTCAGCTACCAGCTTTCAGCAGCGAAACTTGCCCCGCAGTCAAAGAAGACACCGCGCGACGGCCGCGTTGTTATACATCGCGTTCGACCACATTTTAGCCGCGCGGGATCGCCCGGGATACGGCCTGTTACCTTTAATGATGGTCATTTTCTTGTTTTATGCTGGTACCAAGAGCTACATTAAAAACGTATAAAATGTGCAATCACTACTTAGTTTACATAAAATGCTCTGCTCTGCTTTTTGGTTTTTCACATCGACATTTTCCGTACCGCTGGCCGAAACGCGACGCGTGATTATTCGTAAACATCCAGCATGCCGCGGTGATGGCATGCGAGAGGGCCGATTGGTGCAGTGCAGTTTTTACGGAAAGTGAAATTTACATGCGTAATTACGCCGAAATTCTACATTTAACTTGTAGTCGATTTGGCTATCTGTTTTCGTCGGTTTTTTTTTTCGTTGTTTTTTGGTTGACTGGGCGATTATGGTGAGCTCATAAATTTAAAACTATTAATGCTTTGAATATTTTTATCGTAAATTTCAATGAGTCGTTCCGCCGCGTGTTGCTGCGTGCTTCAGCCGGCCGGCATGCGCATTTTGGTAAATAAGATTCCCACCTGCCGCAGATTGTATTAAATTCGCGTGTTTTCGACGTGCGTAGGCCATATGCCTGGTGCAGGGAAGGATTTCAAGAACTTGTTACAGTTTTTTGGACAATACACATTGTGTTGTTTATTGTTCAAGAAATATTTCAATAACAGAAAACTGTTTTTTTTGTGTGATCATTTCTTGATTTTATCAGACATAAATGTGGTTTAGAGAATGGGCCAGCATTCCACTACGTTTTGCAATGTGGTCACGAAATAATATTTATTAATTCTACCCCTTTTCTCAACGATAACTGTGGGCGCATGAGCTGTTCTATCAATTGGGATCTATTCAGAATTTTCTACCGGTCATCACCACCGTGCGTACAGCGGACAGCGCAAGAATGGAACAGAACAGGAAGCAAAGCGACGCTGACATCGATCGGGTTTGTTGTCGATGCAATGGAAGCAGGGACATAAAATACATACATAAAACATGGCTTGAATAGCTGCCAGTAGTTAACATCGATGCGTTTGCTCATGTCATTGACATGGAACAACCGTTGATCGTTTGTGGATTATCGAATACAACTGTTCGTGCTGCGGCGGAAATATGTCTTCAACCAGGAGAAGGTGTAAACGCGGTAGCCTAAACGGACAGCAGACCAGTTTGTCTAACACATCAGCTCAAGCTGCTGTCCCCGGTCTCGAGAACACTTGCCCCGGAGCAGTTCAGATTCGTGCATGGTTATGGTTTGAATAATTTTTAATTTATCGCAGCACCATCACCGCATCGATATTTCCACTCGAGCACTCACGAATGCTCCAAGCATAGCCAAATGCAACTAATATCGTTCGAAACCATAAGCCTGACCGTTGGAAAGAAAGCGTTTCGAGGCGGAAATGGTGCGGCATTACCCGGACAGAATAAATAAAAACCTGTCCACTACGCCACCGAAAGCAGCTTTGGCATGGGGGGAGGAGGAGTTTATTATGAGCATATCGGTGTGGTAATTGAAAACATAGCCGCGTACGATGGACTTCCGAGTGATATGAAATAAGCTTTTATAGCCTCCATTACAAATTAACGCGCAAGCTCGGTAGCAGTTTTTTCGGATTCATTCATAATTCTTTCAACGCATATTTGTCCCATTCCGTTCTCGGGTGCACTTTGTTGCTCTTTTATGGTAATGAGGTGCATGGTAGGTTGAAAAGCTGAATTCAATTCAAACGCCATGTTTTTAATATAGCAGCATAAACCATGTACATTATGTTTGTTGAGTTTGATTGTTTCTTGGAACGCATCGAATGTGTTGAAACGTTGTAATAGCTTCGATTGAATGCAAAATTTATAATATGTACTAATGGATGCTATAGAATGTTCGTGGTATCTATTTGTTGTTGGTTGGTTGTATTTAAATATTTTAATGAATTTGTATCTTGCTCAATATATTTTTCATTGAACAGATACAAATGTAGCCATTCTCGATAACCGTAAATGGGTATTTGGCAACTACTTTATTCGCATCTAGGCTCACGTAGGATATGGTGCACTTCAACGGTGAGTGAAGAAAATGTCTGGAAATACGAATATCTTCAGAATATCAGACTGGGCGTTAGCTCAAAAAAAAAAAAAAAGATATCGTTAGAAAGGATGTTCTAATCTCCGGACCTAAGAATAGCCACTAGCTACCTTGTCACTTAACTGAAGTGTTAGGTGCTGAAAACTGTTTCCCTTTAGACCATTCCGTCTTTCTTTAGATGGAATCTCAACTATGAATATGCCATGAATGTGGTCAGAATGTGCCTCATAATTTTCAACGTCTTTGATGAATAATACTCATAATAGGAACAAATCTTCAATTACATGTCCTCGACGGTACTGCTGCAATATTTTGTACTTACAGAAAGGATGTGATTATGATGAAATCAATAAATTTATTATTAGGTGCTATAACCACTTCGCGATCATTGTCTCGTCCAAATTTCCTTGATATCACTCACGGTCTAGTAACGTTGTCTGCCTCTGACTGTACGGACTGGATCATCTGATGACCTTATCATCATAAGTCTAGCTCACCGGAGCCTGTCGCACCTAAAGCACAGTAATATTGGCGAAATCATCATGCAGCTCGAAGATCTCGTAAAGCCGCTAAAGGAGCAGCTCTTTTTTGGTCTTCTACCCACACGGGTCCAAAAATCCTTCTGAGCATCGTTCGAACGCTGCTAAAAAAATCTGTTTCAGAGGCTGTCTTGTGATTTCTGAACCTCGGATGAATCGACATATTGTGAAAATCAGTCTATTTTTGTTTGTACAAGTCCCATAAATACATTAGTTATGTACTTTGTACATTCTAGATCGTCGGAATCATAAGATATCCATTTAATAATATTGAACAACACTTTCAACACATTGTTCAAATTCGATTGCAACTTCTTTTGGCAAAATAGTTTTACGCATCTACTTCTTACCATTTACGGTTTTCTTTCCATTTGCGAAGGAAATTTAAAATGTCGTAGATGCTCTTTCCATAATGTGGAAAGGTTGTACTTGTTATAAGTATCCGAGGATTGTTTACTGAAGTACGACAGTATCAACAAAGTTGGTCTACATTTTAAACATATCGAACGCAATCTCACAACAGTATCAGGTATACAGAGCAGACGCTGTTAGCATTAGGACATATACCACACATGTGCATGCTGTGGCAAAAGTCTGTCCCATCTAGCGAATGATGCGATCGTTGTGATATTACTCTTTAAATACCTCATAAATTATATAAAAAGCATTTATTATTACACTATAAACCACGTTCCGTGCAGTTATGCAGAGCTGTGTAGTAAGGCAGCTTTCATCTTCCATTGCTGTAGCTGCTGCTGCTGCTGCTGTTGCTTCGTGCCTCGCTTTTTTTCCTTCTTTTTTTTGTCGGGTGTGGCGGATTTGCCCTTGCTGTTGAGCAAATTCCGGAGCGATCGTCGCTGAACGCTGCCGATAGCGAAATTGGTAGTCTCGTGGCGGTAATCGTCCCATGCTTGATGGTGCTGCCTTCTGCGCCTAAGCCCGTGCGTCGGCTGGGGTGCCCGTTAACTGAGCTGATAGCCATTAAATTGTGATAATATATTCCACACCATCATTCAAACAGCCACTTTGACACTAATACCCTGTGGGCGATTTGAGTGAAAATATTTTTGTGATTTTTCTTTCGCTAAATAGCATCCTTGGCTACTGGTGTTTCATTTTCTACCCCATTTTCTTCCGGTTAAATTGCACACAACTACACCTGCGCTAAGGCTACAAATGATTATTGGTTTGTCTATTTGCGTTACCATGCACCGGGATACCGGGTGGAATCATTGCGCGATGAAATAAAAGCTCGAATCCACTTCGACCGAATCGCTGGGGATGTGTAATGAACGCATGATTAAGAATTGAAAACAAAACATAAAAGGAGCTAATAAAGCGTTTCATAGAGCGAATGTATTTTAATACCCAACCCAAACCCGGTGTGTGCGTGAGGAACAATCAGCGGTTAAAATATGGCTCTATAAAATCAGATACCTGTACCACACAACCAAATTGTTGACAGAATGTTTTTATGTTCCCCAAAATTAGGTGTATATTGTGAAACGGTATCTCCCTGGCGATTTGTTTGCCGATGTGTCTGTCTTGTTGGTGTACTGGGGTGAGAAAGAGACCGGGATAGAGGAGCCAAGCCTGATAGCGAACAATGCGGAACAAACCGGCAGTGTTGTTCGCATTAGGATTTCAACTCTCGAAATGGAATCTTCGTCGACGATAATGGTCGAATAAAAATCGATCAACGATGGAAAAATCAGAGATCAGAGAGCTTTGATTTCCAACTGCTTCTTCTTCTGCACTGCGTCTCCTTCGCTTCGCCGTCTGCTCGGAAGAGTTTCTTCTGCTTTCTACAACCCTGTTGTGGGCTTACAAGGGTGACAACGAAATATCATCACACACCGCAGGTCACAATACTATCAGCTATTTTACGCTTATAACGCACCACGATCAATCGAAATGAATAGCTCAACCTGATCGGGGCATTCGGCCCGGCATGCGGTGCAGGACGCTTCATCCAGATCGGTGGTTTGGAAGGTGTCTTGTATTTTGTTACAATAAATTATGGTTCTGATCAACATTCGATGCGTGTGGTCTCGTAGCGTCGACAGGGCGGGTGGTTTCATTGCATGCACGCCTTAGGGACATTCTTCCTTCAAGAGCCGAAGCCGGTTTTGGCATTTTATTGCACTCTATTTGGACAAGGACATAAAAATCAAAAACTTATGACACTCTTTACATTTGACGAGGGGTTTCCCTTTTCCTATGTCCTACTGATACCTTTTCATTGGTTTTTTTATATTGCGTTGGCGCTCTCTTGACTCTCAAAACCCGTCACATGTCGTACATAGGCATCACATGTTCATAGAAGTCGTCTGTTTTCGACAGCAAAGTGTTAAACCGAGGTAATCGATCCTTTGCGGAGACGCCAAATCAGTAAAGCGGCACCGCTATGAAACGCTGAGAAGGAAATTCTGGCCCGTGAATCATAGCGGTCTGCTTACATTATGATAGCAATAAATTTTATAGTTCTGAAATTCAGAGCATCCACTGATGGTGTCGCTTGACGAGGTTCTGGAATGGTATGTTTACGCCTGTGAATCAAACCATGCTTGAATTTGAAGCATATTCTAGATGATTGTTAGATTTGGATTCAAAAGGATAGCAATACAAATGAAAGCTACGCATGGTGCCAGAAAAGGAATGTTTATGACAGTTTGAGAAAGTCAAATGGTCAAGAGTTTATATTTTAAACGAATTATATTGAACAAGAATGAGAGCTTTGTTCGATAGGGCCCTCAAAAGGCATTAGATAATGATTGTTTCGAGCGGCATCAAATCACGACAAACTAAGATACATTGTTGTGTGTGTGTTTTCACTGCTTAACTTATCCTTGGCTCGCAGTGCCACCTTACTATGACTCTTTAATAGATGTATCGATTCTAAGTCGATATTTTACATGGTTACTTTGAATATTCGGAAATGCACAATATCACGAAAGATTAACGAGATGGAGCATTAACAAGATATATTTTCTCAAGAACACTCTAGCAGGAATTGGGTCCAACAATGTTTGGAAAACTTTTTGGGAATATTAATTCGAATTTTGGAAATGTTTCTTTTCATGAATAAGTTCAAACCAATTGAAGTTATTGAACGATTACATTGTGCGATTCCCTTTATTCTGAATTCATTGTAACTGTAATACAATGAATGTAGCAGGCAGATCAGCAGTCGTAAGAAAGCAGGCATGGTCGAGACAGCTGCTTACACGTTCACAGGAGCTCCACATCGACAGGAGTTGCTGTTGCTGCTACCTAACGATAATAAGTGACAGAAATATTTACCCTCATGGTTCATCTATGAGTAAGCACCACTCAATATGATCTAAGAGTAAAATCAAATCAAAGAAGAAATGGTAGAAATGGTGGCCCAGGATCTCTCGAGGTTTTACTGCCAAAATAGAAGAAGGAATTTCTGTGTCCTTTTGCTTTTTCCGTAATAAAAAATAAAAGGAATATTTTAAATTTAAGGTTCTTCACCTTAAACGATTTTTGGTTTTTAAACGATTTTGTTTGTAAATTCGATTGACTTTGAAACATTATTTGAAGAACATTCACCTCTAGTGCATAAGTCTAACGACCTCAAATCAGTAAACGTGTGATATCGGAAACCATGACATCATTTGGTGTGGTCATGTCAGGCTTTTGACCACCTTTACAAATTATTTCTCTGCAATAGTTGTCTTTAAACAAACATTAAATAACTACATTTCCAGAATTGTTAAGTGCAACTAATGCAAATTGAAGATCAATCCCAATAAGTCCGAAGCCATATTTTTCACTCGTTTCACCAGCAGACGCAAAACACCAAACAATAATCTGCAACTTCTTCTTCTTCTTTCTTGGCCTAACGACCTCTTAGGTCATGCCTGCCACTTCTGGCTTACTAGACTTATTGTTACCGCATAGTTGGATAGTCAGTCCTCACTATTGGGGAACGGCCCAGATGAGACTTGAACCCCGGTCCTGCCGTGTGAAGACCGGCGCCGCTGTCGCATCTACCACCGGGCCGCCCTGCAACTGCAACTGATTGGAATAAATATACCATGGCGCACTACTTACGCATGACTCCAGATAAAACTCCCACCTACAAGCCACATATTGATAACCTTATAATCAAGTACGAAAAAATATACCGCAGTCTCTATTGTTTCTTCAGCAGAAACTTCAAACATAGTCTGAAGAATAAACTTATTATGTGTAAATCATTAATTAGACCTATAATAACATTATAGATTCCCAGTATGGTACTCTTGTGCTAAAACACACAAAAAAAGTACAAAGGATTCAAAATAAATTTTAAAAACTAATTTGAATGTCCCCCCTTGGTACAGAACTAGTTATATTCAAAGAATCTGCAATATTGAAACCATCGAAACCTTTGTATGGTACCTTTGTAACCTGAATTCCAAATATATTGCAAAAGCTAGAAATAGCCAAAATGCTACTCTACTGGAATACCTCTTTCGTTCAGAAACAAAACCACCCCTCTACCTATTCTCTACCACTTTCCCTTATTTACCCTTACTCACTGTATAGATAACTAAATTAAGATTAATTTTTAAGTATCTGTTGTGTTGCTACTTGTCGTCTTAAAATATGTTTTTTCTTGTTAGGTGGGTTTTGCTAATTTTTCTACTCAAATTCCAATCTTCTCTAAAGGAAATAAACTATAATAAAGTCAGCTAAGCTTAGAAAAAGTTTAAGTTAGTATACTGAGGAAAGCAAACGCGAACCCATTAAAAACGAACTACTACTACCACCAGATCTGTTAACGCTAATAAATATTCAGTATTTCAAAATTTTACACTACTTAGTTAACATGCTATTGTCTTTACTTTTCTTTAGTAATATAAAAAAACATCATTTTTGTACAATTGTTTTTAACCAAAATTTACATTGAAATCTCATCAAAAAGAGCTTACGCACAATTGTGAAAGATGAAGATAAAACTGCCCTTTTTAATAACAGTTGGAACATCAATTTAAGTGTTTAATTTATTTAACAAATACCTTGTTCCAGTTGTACGCTGCATAAGTGTCCACAACACAGAGGATTAATTCTACCAAACCGTGAGCAGGAAGCACCAAACAACTATTTCAACAAGGATTTGCTCGGCGTGCAAGCTTTCAGATATGAAGTGTTCAGTAGCACACTGTGATCGAATAAAATTGCCCATATTATACCCGCAACCCCCTTACGAAGCACCACGAACCCGTACCGCATCGAGACTCGGGAGGCATATTTAGTGCGGCACGCCGGCCGTAGAAATAGTTCACATCTGGAAGTGAACCAACTCTCGGTTCTGTGCAAAGCGAAAGATGATGCGCAACCACCGGTTGCTAATGAGCTAAATGCCGTGTATAACGTTACACGTTTATCCTCCCCGACGTAGGCACGCAATCTTGACGATCACTTTGCCAAGAACAAACAGCATACCAGAGATAAAACAACTTGTAAAACAACAGCCAAAGGCAATCTGCTGAACGGTTGCTCAGAACGGCAGTTCGGATGGGGAGGGCAGCACCTTGTACCTTTTAACCCAGGCAAAAGTGTCACCTAGTGGACTCGTTGAGCGAGATGCAAGTAAAACTAATTTAAATAATTTTCACAGTTTTACGATTCGACCGTAATTTATGTAGGGGATCCCGGACATTACCCGGTACACGCTGGTGACATTCTCGGGCGGGCACATCACCCGATGCCGTGCTGGTGCCTTTTTTTTTCAAAAAACAATGAACTCATTACGTTCGTAGCCTGCAACGATCACATAGTTCGATTCTAGCCGTAGATACTCGATGATCAGTTAAATAGATATTCGATCTAGCTGACACAGGGGTACGGTACGATGCGCACACAAGCACAATTAAATCGAGTAAAATAAGCAAACGATTGCGTACGAGCTTGTGATATCAATTATTGCATGTGGTTTATGGTTTCTACGCGAGGCTACAACGTAAATTACCGACCCGAATGATGCTCGTAAAGTGGCATTTGTAAAGCTTGCTCCGAGCGGAATCCACCGAGGGTACCTTTGGTTGGTTTGGTACGGTCGCAATTAAAATCAGCCATACCCTGTTGCACACCTTGAGAATCGAATGGTGTGGTTATGAGAGGATGTGCTCATCATAGTACGCTTGACGCAATTTTTCTTCGTTTTTTTTTTGCTGTTGTTGCATTGGCTTCTACTCTGGTTCACGCCTGCACAACGAAAGTAGTATATCGTGGTCCGTTTTATAGACTGCCATAATTCTAATCCATACATTTTCACCGAACGGTTCTCCGGTCAAACAGATCAACAGATAAATTCATCCTTTTTGCAGATATGCCCAGACAGGCACAGTAGCAATCGGGGCAGGCTTCAAAGTCGCGCACGTATGCATCCGGAAATAAATGTTTCTCTCAGGCTAGGATGGCTCGCTGTCTGGTAGCAGTGTAGCGATTTGCTAAATTCCCACGATCTCACACGATCGCTACACTAGCTGCCCAAGTACATTCGCCCACCTTAACGGGCGCAACAAAACGTCCGGAATAGTGCAGCACAAAAAAAAATCGTTCTACTTAGTGTGCCTATTTGTCCAGGTCAGTTGCTCAGATTTATGACTCATAAATTTTCGGCCCTTTAGCACTAACCAACGAATCAATCACTTCGCGTTAAACAGGCTGGCAGCTTGGTATAAAAGTCAGGATGTTTTTTGTGTTTGACCTGTTAGGAAACCGGCACCTCGAACACCAATAAACCTGAAAATGCAGTGAAGCCGGTTTTGTGAAGTAGGAAAAACTATTCTATTGATACGAATCCAAGCCAAACATTGCACGTCCAGGATGGATGTACTCATCTGTTACATTGTGCGGGTATCGTTACGCAAGGGTCGTTAGTTAGAGCGATATGATGAGGTATTTAGTACAGCAGCCGGAATACATTGTTGATACAACCATTTTTACTATCAATATATGACGACAAGCAGGTTCTGTGACAAGCAGTTCTCGTGGATGGAAAGACAATGACGATACCTGAATTACTTAGTACTTTGAATGTTAGCAAAGATTTGATTAAAGACCTGATGTGTTTATATTGAAATGTGACAGGACATTTAGAGCTCAAATACGAAACTAAAATATAATAACAAGAACTAAGCAAGAACAGGGTCCGTGGTTTAAATGTTGCATTAAAATCTGAATTGTCCTAAATGATTTTTTGAAGACATAGGCCCCAAAGTTGTAAATCTTGATCAAATGTTATAAATTCTGCAGAGCGTGTACAAGAATAAATAATAACACATCGTCAATTCAATTCAATTGAACTAATTCCAGGAATTTATTCGACCTGAAATACATTTGATTATTGTATTCAGGTACAGTGTTTCTCCTTCTTTCCCTTAAAATGATAGTAGGGGTCTGGACTGTGTTCGATGACCGAAAACAGAGCCGTCAAGCGAATCCGTGCGTGAGAGATGACGGTAGGCACAGTCTCAGGTGTAGTAAATTACCTGCCACTTGGAGCACTGTGAATGTTGAAAATTTTAATAAGTTAATAACTCAATCCGTCGTCCCAAACAAGGACTCTGACTCCAAATCAGCGTCCAAAAGCTATCGAATTGTGCTCAGGTGGAACTGGCTTTGACCGGAGGAAATTCGAAACAGTCGTTCGGCGCGCGAATGCGAATGAGTGAATACAATAAAAACAAAAACCAATCCTTTACCCATTTTCTGCACGCCATGCATTTATGAATCAATTACTGCTTTTGCATTTATTTCGGAACCAGCAACAACCAGTACAAGAACAAAACGAGGCAAACTTTTGGGGCACACCCGCTTTACCTTGCGTTGGTAATAAATGTGCACTGCGCAAGCGACTGTTGTCTCGGATTGTCGGTACCGAAAATTGAAAATGTGTGAAATCTTTGGAACTTTCACGAAAATTATTTAATAACAGTCATTGAAATTGTCTCACTTTTCACACGCAAGCTGGAACTAATTGTATCAGGGTGTACAGTACGAACCGAAGCCACGTTGTGCAATGTTCACCTTTGATGACATTCGAACGGAGAACGGAGTTGGTCGTGTATGAAATTGTGTGACAAAACAATAAAAAAAACACTTGAAAAAGAATGTTGTGTTTCACATGTAAAATTTCGCTTTAAAATCCGGTGTTGAAAGTTCAGATATTAAGCATGTTTCGCAAAACGAGCAAGGTGGATGCTCATAGGTGGATCGATCGTCTCAGTTTACATTTCAACTGGTTCACGTTTCAAGTTTACCAACGATATGCTCGTTCGTTCGTTCACATTGACGGACATATCAGCTCGAGGCTTAGTTTCGTTGCATGTCTCGGTCGGCTAGTACCGTTGGTTGATCTGCTTTAAATCACATGATAAATGACTCCTGCTGTTTTACCTGCCAAACTGCCATCAACAATGCTCAGCAGGTCGCTGAGAAAAATGCAATATTGTAGATGGATATTTATTTTATTTTTTTGGTTGAGGCCTTTAAGTTTCCACGTGTCCTTACTGCAACGAAATTTCAAAGCAGATGAGCAATGGTGTTCAAAACTTGGTAATATGATACCCATTTCCGTTATAATCTTGCATAGTTTTGTTTTGTGTAAAAACTTTTTATTACTGGTGATTACACGTAAAGTTTCATAACAATAAAGAAATTTGTAAGAATAACAACCGGGTAAATGATAATTAAAAATTCAATACGGAATGTCCCAGGAAATTTGAGCATATATCTTTTTATGAGTAAAACATTGTACTCTGTGATAATGTAATCCTGACTTTGCAGTAATTTTAGACTAGTTTAGCTTTCTCAATGCTTCTTCTTCTTTCTTGGCCTAACGACCTCTTAAAGGTCATGCCTGCCATTTCTGGCTTACTAGACTAATTGATACCGCATAGTTGGTTAGTCAATCCTCACTATGGGGGAACGGCCCAGATGAGACTTGAACCCCGGTCCTGCCGTGTGAAGACCGGCGCCGCAGCCGCATCACCACCGGGCCGCCGAAATGCATTAGAAGGGTCTCAATGCATTATAAGAAAATAAAATCTTGGCCTTAATCTGTAAGGCAATCATACACTGCATGAAGAATTACTTCATCACAGACTGAATATCTTTCATATATCTTCTATTGCAATCTGGTGAGATCGTCACTCAAACTAGGGGTAGTGATCTGGAATCCATACGTCGAATTATAAGATAAAATGCTTGGAATTTGTTAAACGTAGAATTAGGGATCTAAGATAACAATGCTTTGGCTCTATGAAACTGGAACAATTTTCACCAACTTAACTACAACACTTTTTATTAGTGATTGAAACCTTAGAAACGAAGAGTTAATTGATGAAACCGTATAATTGATATTTTCTGAATCAGCAAAGGAATTCTATCGATCCTCGAATATCTCATTACACAGTCAACGACCTAGTTTAAGCTTTGCCTTTACGTTTTAATGAGCTCTATCAAATTTATATCTATCATTGAGTATTTTAATTATGAACGGTAAGGAAGGATGAAACAATCGACTAGGTGGAACTTTCTAGAAAATTGCTTTGTAGGCAGTTTTGTTTTACAGTTAATGGCGTTCATATTGTTGGTATTTATAAAGAGGTAAAAAAGGTATTTGTACAAGTTGCTTTGTGATCAACATCTAGCAACCATACGCGCCTCTCAAGAATATTTCAGCCGAGAGAATTCTTCGATATAAGGCAAATTAATGCGCGAAAAATACTCTGCTTTCAAAATTTTCCGACGTAAGACGTAAAATTTAGGTGAAAAACACATGACATTCGATTCCTCGTCGTTCACAAAAACTCGGCCTATTGCAAATTTAAACTTTTATAGTTCTGAGACTTGCAAGCTATGGTCTGCACTAATACATGATACAATTGATCCATTGTAAGCTTTACTACTATACGATAACTACGCGATGTGTTTGCTGATTAGGGTTTTGAATAGTTCATAATCCAAATTTCCCTTAGCTTCAACGACGAGGCCCTTGACATATGCTTGATTTTTTTTACAAATTGCTAGGACATGATAACTACTTATTACCAGGACAGTTTAATCTAACGGTGTTAGACGTTTTTTTGAAAAATTGAGGGACTGTGCTATTTAGCTGCAAACTGATGTTCCGAAAGATAGCATTGCTTAAGCTATCAACGTTAGTCAGCTCGATTTATGTGATAGTCATGGACCTCCCGCCCGCACGTCACAAAGTAAAACTCAAGCTGCCAATAAATATCTCGCATACAATTTCATTTATTCAACTTCCAAGATGACAAATGTTTTATTGATATTCCCTTGCATTCATTTGTATCATTTGTAGTTTTGTGTGGCATTTAAGCAATGTATGCAGTATTGTGCTTAAATGTAATTGAATTTTTGTGACTTCTTTTATGTATTTTTTATTTTTATTTCCTTTCACAAATTAAACTTCAATCGTTCATCAGCTAGGGTTTAATCTTTCATTAGGGTGTTGTGTCTATAGTTTATTATAATCAAATAATACAGCCCAATTATCAGTAATTCCTTTTCTTGTGACACCAATAATGTTTCAATTATCTATCAATATTCAAGTAATTATAGTTCAAAACTCAACATAATATAACATTTTACACACTTCCCATAATCAACAGCATGATATCGGAAACTTGGCAACAGCAATGGCGGCAAATGGCATCTTCAGATCGACAAGGTTAAATTTAATGCGTTCGCTAAACGGTTAGATACAATGGGCATCTAAACAACCGGAGCCGTGAATCTTTAAACGTGTTCTCGTACCGAACCTACAGGCATGCTAGGTAAGAACGAGGAACGAATAGTTATGATGATTGCATTGTACCCGGAGACTCGGTGACCTCGATCTTCGGCTAACCCTTCCAGCATCCAATATATGCCAGTCGACCCCTGACCGTGTGCTGCATCATCTGCTAACCGCCACACACCGAGAGCAGGCGCAGGTCATTGTTGTCGATCACAAATATAGTGATGATAGTTCAATAGCTAATTTGTTCATGAAATAGAGTCGCTGTAGGATAATAATTTTTCTACCGCACATCCCAGCCAGTGCAACCTGCTTTGTAGCGAAGAATGAAAGGGCAATTCACCAATATGGAGCTTCGTTGCTTTGGCGGTATCTGATCGTCGATTGCATTTTACATGCTTCAGTGGATGATATGCATTAGAAATAAGCTTTGCAGGATGGTGGAAACACAGTTCTTCTGTTGTAATTCTTGGGCATTAGGTTTGTCTATTCAATATATAAGTCATTTAGTTATGACCATTAAAGCACCAAGTGAGCATGGTAGTTGTATGTCTAATCATTCTTTACATAATATCTAAATAGCAATTTGGGATTAAATTAGATCACGTTGAGTAAAATAAAAAAACCTCAGTCAAAATCGGATACAGTCAAACCCAGGGTCCGATTCTTGTTTTTAAAACAGCCTGTCCCTTGTTGCTTGTGCTCCAGTTTTCGCTGAAATGTTTCATCCGAAATAAACAACACGTAAACGAGAATAATGACCCTAGCTAGCTCCGTTTTATGTTCACCTAATGAGTTCGGAAACATGCTCCGTACGTACACAAATGCTTCGGACACTGCTTTCATTTCAATCCCAAACCAAGCGTTTTCGTGGGAACGCAATTTAGACCACGCAAGCGCGCCGTACGCTACCCACCACCGCCAACATAACCATCAATTGATGCATCTTCGTTTTTCCTTCGGTGCCTTAGTTTCTTTGTTACAGCTCGAGATTTTACGCCTCTTTATCTCTTATCTTTCCTCTGCCCATGTGACGATGAGCGTTTATAAGCTTTCCTTCCGTGAATATTAGGATTCGTGAGTATGTTTTATTTATGTTACACTTATCGCACACTACACGCAAATATGTAAAGCACCCAGAGTAGTGCTGCTGTGCTGAGCATCGCTTCAACTTCGGCGGTAAGGTGGTAACAACGGAGGTAAAGCACTGCTGATGCTCATGCGATGGTTATCTGCTTTAGAATTTACACGTCTTAGAAACCATAGGCCCTGTTCGAATAGTGTCGCGCTTCGCGGGAATGCGATTGAGGAAGTGTGGAGCGTTGTAGGTTGCGCCAGACTTACACCTAGCCATCCAATACTGGCGACAAAATCATCAAATACTTCAAATACCTTTGAAAAGCCATGTCGTTTCATTCCTAAACCCGTTAAGCTTGGTGTCCGTACAGAATCGCGGCTAGTGTGGATAGATCTGTGAGGCTTTGTAATTACCCTTACTTAGGATCATCGGGCCAAGCTTTTATGAAGCGATAAAAATGCCACCTCAAGAAACAGTGATTCTGTTTACTACTCGATGTATGTTACAAGATATGCAAGCACCACTTTCTCCAACGGTAGATGCAATGGTACTTCGCACCGTGATCAATTTGCGATTTGCTGAGTGATAATTTCGCACTCTGTTCCGAAGCACCCGAAGTTAGTGGTAGAAACCAACTCTTCCAACTTAGTCAGTCGGCCAGGCTCTAATCAGAGTTTTGAAATCAGAATTCAAAAACTTCATTTACGTAACAAGTACATCACGCGGAACATCGGAAGACAAAGTGAAATACTTTGGCGAATAGAGCTGTTCGACTAAATTCTTTCCCTGCCATCCTATTTAATCGACACCCGGAGAAAAGGACATACGGTTCATTACATATACGGTGCAGGCACATAAATATCGCGCTGAGTTAGTTGGACTTAATTTAAAGGTCTATGAAAGCGGAGGGAGCAAATCATGTCGCCAGGAACGCTAAGAGTCCTCCCTCCCTGCAATTGCGATCGCACACAAAGGTGCGAACGATAAGTCGGTGTGCGCCAAATGCTTGCGCAAAAGGGATTCCTTGCTTTGTGAGCGGTATAATTCGTGCATCCAGCGATCCGCCGACAAAAGCCGGTGTGAAATTGAGAATCATATTAGAGATGCTTTTGAGTACACACATTACTGGCAGATTACTATCGCTTACTTTTGTGATATTCAGCCGGTCTGGTGGCGCAGCATGCTGACCGAGACCGATACCCTACCGAGGCTGAAGCTGAGGCTGTGTGTGCAGGTTCTGGGATGAATTTCAGTACGTGTTAAAAAGGGCAGATTAAGATGTTGCGATAAAGAAGGTTACCGTTTGCAACAAAGCAGACACCTCCATGCACGCCGACACGCTTTTGTCGGGATTGCATTACTCAGCTCTCTTCCCGCAGACTGGGCTGGGTAAACACCAATGGTGGACGATCTTTTTTAAAGGTAATTAGCACACCGATTGTCACCGGTATGTGCAGAGGTGTGAAACGACAAAACTCAGAATGTCGCACCACACTGCAGCCAAGAATCACATCCCTTCAGATACATACAGTTTCTGAAGAAGGCTTTCAAACTTTAAACTAAGCCACACTTTTCTGAAATCAATGTTGTCATTGATTCTTTAAAATTCAATAACAAATCTAAATTCAGACATCTTTAAATGAGAGCAAATTCATGCTTCACACTTTGGCAATAAATTGTTCGCATCATATACAACAGATCAGCGAGTATTTCCTCAAATCAGACCAAAATCTCATGATACGGAAGAGACGTTGAGCGCGAAGGTTTGGTAAGAAAATGAAGGAATATGAAATATTTTTTCCGCTTTGTGCTTTATTTCACCTAACGAAGCCTGGTGTCATGCTTACGGCGAACTGCGGGATAGAATGTAAAGCGATCGTTGATCTGATGCTTTTCCGAAATCTTGCATCGTTCAAATTGTTATAATTTCTTGGTCACTCGACATGCGAAGCTGTATCGGTCTGTGCCAAGCATGGTTTCACAGTAGGGGGGGATACTGTTTAATCTAAATTAAAATCTACAAGTAGGTTCTGGGGCGACAAACTTGGCCTGGTTGAACGGATGTTTTGTTTCGATTTATGTACACGCCGTTGCGGTTTGTATGGTTGTTCTGTATTACTTGTGCATCCGATAAGGGAATTATAAATGAAGCTCTTTATTTTTAAAAGATTTGCGCAAAATTAAACAACAAACTACGTAACGCACAACGATTGAAATGTACAATTAATGAAAAAATAATTCTAGTGTAATATTGTGTTGAATAATATTCTCTATTCACAAATTTCTAACAACAATCTATATACAACAAGCTACATTATGCATTTGCACGTATCTTTTCAGGCTGTACTTGCTGAGGACTTATTTATCGTGGTAAGTTTTTTTTTTAAATGAAACATTTTGTGTAAATCTCTTAACAAAAGTGTTTTAGGTAAAGATGTATATGTTACGCGTAACCTAGCTAAATTTGATTAATCCAAAGTGGATTAATATGTTGATAATTTGTGCACACGCTCTATCGGCAGAATATCTGTATTTAGAAACCACTACAATGACATTATAGATAGGGCTAACAAAATGGTAGGTTTCATTCGAAGGCAATCTAACGAATTCGCTGATCCACATTGCCTAGTAGCCTTATTTAAATCGCTTGCTCGCTCCGTGCTGGAGACTAGTTCGGTTGTCTGGTGTCCTTCTTCCAGTCACTGGTCGAATAGGCTTGAATCCGTGCAAAAAAAATTTACTCGTTTCGTCTTGCGTTTTACACCGTTCCGTAACATTACACCACGTCCATCGTACAATATCCGTTGTTTACTGTTAGGATTAGAAACCCTTGCCAGGAGACGCGATATTGCACAATGCAAATTTATAGCCAAACTTCTGACCGGAGAGATAGACGCACCTGAACTGCTGGCACGTGTGAATGTCAATGTACCTCCTAGGACCTTTAGAAATTATAACTTACTAAGAACTGACTTAACTAGACGTGCGTATAGCGATAATGACCCCTTGACTGCTATGGCTCGAACACTAAATGAGAATTATTTATTTTTTGACTGGCACCGTCCTTTCCATGTTCTGTAGTCTTCGTTTAGTCTTTATCAGGCATCGTCCATTTGTATAGCTTTTAGGGTAGGTTTAAGTTCTGTGATAGGGCCAATTCACTCGGCCAATCACTTTGGATTGTAATAAACAATAAACAATAAACAATAAACAATTTCTCTTTAAACTTGCTGCGTTACTGTACGACGACATCATCCAAATGCAGCACATCTGTCGGGTATTCAGATCAACTATCATTTCTTTTTCAATGGCACTTAACTAGATTAGCCTTACTGACACATTAATCTTTGACGTATGTGGTGTTTTAGACTCAATTTTTTTTAGTTCAAGTGTTAGAAAAGCAGGACCAGACATATGTATACCTTTGTTTGACCATTGCATGTCGTACTGAAACGTTTCTTCAGTTATGGGTTTCCAAAATTGGTTTGCTTCAAAAACTGTTGATGATCGGTTTATAAAAATAATAATTTCTTGTATAAATTGCCTTACTAAATCGCTTCGTATAAGTCGTTCCGGAGACATAGTGGTAGAGATAGTGGTAGATTTATATCAAATTCTATACGGATCATCGTATCCGTGCACAGGACCTATAGGACTAACCAGGGTACGGGTAATATAAGTCAAGAAAGTAAGTTTATGTAGTGAAATTTAGTTGAAGAAGCCAGAGGCACGATAAAACTGGTATAGTTGACGTTTAAAAGGAAAAACAGATTCTTGTTGTGATATACTGTATTAGAAAGCCATAATGGTTGAGTTCAGCAATTAATCCTTCTATTGGATAATTGCTGACCTTTGATTCTACAAACTGAAAAAGTTTGTTCCTAGAAGTCATTTCAATAATCTTGTTCCAGTGTAGATCTGAAGTACATATAAGAAAACGGCTCATAATATTTATCGCAATGCATATGTTAAATAGAGCGGACAGCATTAAATAGTATAAGCATCCTACCCATATGCCAAGAGGACATGGGAGAGTTAGTCTTCGAATTGCAAGGGAACAGGAACTAGTTTGTTATTCTTCAAATAACTCGTTTTCACCAAACTATTAATGTAGTTATATTGATCAATTCTTAACGAATTTTGTGCTACATTACATACAACTTTCATTTCTTAGAAAATCCGAAAATAGTTTTCAAAATTTTTCTTGAACTTAAAATATCATTTACATACTGTTCAGGAACTGGAGTTCGCTCTCCCACTCCCCACAACACTAAGCCAAATGATGAGCCGGATCGTAAAAGAACAAACAAACAAAACATAGATCTTCAAAGCTAAGAATGTACCCAGTCCGGTACGTCTATAGTGGACGCCAAACGCCACCTGCACCTGTACAGACGGCATCACTGTGGAGAGTACAAGTGCCAGAGTGTTGTGTCGCCCTGAAGAAAGCCTTCGATAGTGATCCGACACATGGCGGCTTCTTTGATATAATTACACAGATGGAGCGAAAGAAAAACCGATCGTTGACTGTTATAGTTTATTTGAAGAAAACTCTCCAGGCACACGGTGCTGACCGGTAGCCCGACCGCTATGACTGTACCGGTGTTGGATCGGGTGCGTTGCTGCCGCACCATTCACGCGGCAACGTCCCTTGATAGGTATTTTATTATTATTGGCATTTGAAAATAGGAAAATATAAATCGATTTAAGTGATTCTAAATGACTTTTGAGACAAATAAGTAGCCTTCTGCCCCGACAAACCACCCCGACAGGATGATCCACGAGTGAGCACGATTTCTGTTTGCTGTTGATCCATCGCTCGTCACACACACGCACACACGCACACACACACACACACACACACACACAATCACAATTCAGCGACTGCCCTGAACTTGATCGCATCAGTCCGATCCCTAATGTCTTTCTTTACGGCCAATGATTTCTTCTCGCCAATGAGGCTTTGTACATCCGTCTCTTTGATCTTTTTTTTCTTCTTCTCCAGCTTGTGTCGATAATGCTGAGCATTGAACTGTCGCTTGCCGGTTGCGATCACCGTCCGGTTGATGGCTGGTGCAAATTGTGTGCCAAGTTCTTGACGAGTTTTTATTGAATTCTTATCGGTCCGTGATCGGATTTATTGCTCCAATGGGTCGTTCGGACACAGCACCGTGTGCGACCGTCGGTCCGTCGATGAGCTGCTCCCTGGTGGTCCTCCCCGGAGTGACTTTCAATCCCCCGTCTGCCGGCACGCAGGAAAGTCCGACGCTTGCAAATCCACGCTACTATAGGCTGAACTAATAGCGGGCCTCACAATGATGTGTGAATTTAGTCTCCCGTGCGGAAAAACTTCAAACCAGCCAGCGCTACCACGGCGCAGTTTTGTTGGAACCGATATACACACACACACGCAGCGGTTGCTGGGGCCCTCGGAATGTCATGCAATAAATATGTGGTCCAAAGGGAATGGACAGCCAGTCCATCTGGCGTAAATAGGGGAGATCGCTGCTAGTCACAGTGGCAACATCAATCAATTAGCCGATAGCTATCGTTACTGCAAAATTTCACGCGAAAATCTTCCCATCAGGTGACAAAGTGCTGCAATGGTGAGTGCACTTCTTGGGAAAGCTTAAATAAGTTCGATTGGCGTCGCATTACAGACCACACCGTATCGAAACAGATCATTCGGTACACTTGGACTTCTGCCGGGGCATGCATGCCGACGATTGCCAATCGCTCGTAAAAATATTTTGCTATCACCGCGCACATTCGTTAAGCTTTCCAAGCGATGTAGCTGTGTCAGATTTGAGGACTGCACAGAAAGAAATTAAGTTTTTTTTTTCGTAAAAAAGTTTGACTTTAGCGATATCAGCAATAACTTATTTACTCTCTCACCTGTTGCTACAAAAACAGATGGTGGGACAGATAGGGACAGATGCTTAACGGAACGCATTATTTGCTAGAGTGGAACAAATGACTTGTGTTTACGGAATAATATCTTTCCTTTCAAGGGCATCACCTGTATCATTACTGTCCCCCCAAAAAGTAGTTGTGCTTCGCGCGTAAGAAAAGATAATGTTCCCGTGGATAATGCGCGGGAACCTCGGCGATCACTTTTTGCATATCGTCTCCAAATTGTATGACTGTCAAAAACGGCACCGGTGATTAATACCGTTTTGGGCATTCTTTCGCTCACAATCACACAAGCGTGCCCAAAATGTCAAGCAAACGCAAGAAATCAATAACGAGCACGCCCCATGTCGCTGTCCCCATCAAAAACCCGTACCCGAATCCCCGGCAGGACGGAGACATCTTAAATAGAGTTGGAATTTGGTGCAATGAAACGAAACTGTAGGAAATCAAGAAACTGCATGCTGTGCAATTGAAACTGCAGTGGAAGGCACGCCGGATCCGGCGATCCCGCGAATCGGTGACCAGTGGTAGCTTCCACCGCGGCGCTCGCACAAGGAATTTATCTGAAGCGCTCACCAAATTTAAGGTTATTACGAGCGATTATGGTTATAATTTAATGAAACGCGTCCTGCTGGCTTCGTACCGTTCGACAGCCGTGGCTACTTCAAATCAAGGATCACGCTTGCAGATCTGCAGGTGATCGCGGTCGGTACACTCACTGCCTGCCAGCACTAATGAAAAATCGAAATAACACAAATCCATCCAAGTGTTGCATGCGGTGCGCGAAATGGAGAGCGACCTGCGCTATTGGTTTCGCTTCCCGCATTTCCCAGTATCCGTGTGTGTCGCGATCCGTGGCTTTCGAGCAGAGAGACACACACACGCATACACACATAATCGCACGTTTATTAATAAAAGCAGAAACGCATTCAATTTTAATTAATTGAAATGTTCCCATTAAATCATAGCGCGTCGCAACAATGAGCTACATAAATTGGAACGAATTAATTGGAAAGCATGCCCATTTGACTTCCGATTGTGCGGCCCTGATAACCGGGGCTGGTAACACTAAACTCCGCGTTGATCATCGCGCTGCGCGCTGTGTGATGATCGGGACCAGAGTTTTGAGTTTCATCTTCGGCTTCGGCTTACAAGGTGCGCTCTGTGTGCCGGTTGCTGGTTTGATGGCAGATTTGTACAGATCCTGCTCCGCTTTTGCATATCCCGTGCATGATAATTGAGACGTCAATTACCATCCACAATCGAGTGTATTGCATGGCCATGCGGTGGCCAAAAGAGGGTACGTAAGGCACAGGGAAGTACGGTCCGTGGTCAAATGCATCGTCGATGAAGAATGCCAGCACGAATGGGTTTTCACGTTTTCGCTGTACGCTCGAGAAATGACGCCCCACTGAATGAGTTGATTTTGTGCAAATGGACACAAACACCGCCCGGTGTGGCCCGGTGAGCAGGCGGCGGGTCTGACACATGGCGGCCCTGTGCACATTCTGCTACGTACTGACCTCCGGAGGTCGTACAGATCCACAGGGCGTAGTGCACAGCTCAATGAACTCTGGGAAACAAAGCAAAACAAAAAAACACAGCCGAGCGAATAGAAACACATAGAAACAGAGACTCTCTTTATCGACGACCCGCGCGCAGTCTGTGTGTGTGTGTGCTGAAACGTTACCGATCCAACCGATTACCGCAGTCGTCGATGAGTTATTTCCTTGATTTATGATTTCAAATCACCTTTTGGCTTCGGTTGCACCTTAACGGTTTCGCGCGCACCAATATCGGGGCTGTGTGTCTGCATGTAGTACGCGATGCCTTCGGGCGATGGTTTGTTTCCGTTGCGGCTATGCGTAGTAATAGATGGCATTAGGCAGTACTTGCTTAATTATTCGCGGCTAAGCTGCGGTAAGTTCGCGCGGATGGTTGATTGAGAGGTTAGCCTAGCATGCCTGTGTCTATATAGCACCCATACAATGCCTATTAATGTGCTGTGAGAACGTGTGCTGGAAATGACATCCAAGTCGCTCACCAGAAAGGCCTCATCAATGTATTTTGTGGCATCATTTTACCTGTCCTGCCAAAAACCATTGTTCTTTGTGGTGCCTACGGTGTCCAGCTCGGGCCAACGGGCAACCAAGATGCTTGTACCGAGATCATCAATTGATCCAAATACATTTCCAGCAATCCACCCGGCAAGCGATGCTTTACCTCCAGCGTCCCATATCAACCGGCAAATCGTGAGGGTCACGGATGCGGGATCTTTCTCTCGGTTTCGAGGTTTTCGAGTGAAAGCAAAAAGAGCTGTGGGAAAAGCGCGCACATTCGACCGAGCGTCCTTTTATCATCGTTTAATCTCGGGAACGTGCGCTCAAGCATGCATATGCACGTTGTGTGTGTGTGTGTGTTGTGGTCGATATTTCAATAACGGATTATTCCATCCGATCTCAATCCAAGTCCGGCAGAGCACGATGCAGATCACAGGTCGAAAGGTAGAGAGACAAGCGATAATCCTCCGGGCAATTTGTCGGCAATAATAACAAGTTTAGTGTAAATGATCCTGAGCCGTAGATAATTGAAATCGACTCGATCCGACCCGAAAGCTCAACTCCCTTCGGAGTTTCTCAAGTGTCCGTAACGCTTTTTCTCTCTCGCACCGCTTCTTTTAGTTGTTCTTGCTCGTTCGGTTCTTTATGTGGAACGATATCGATCTGCCGGCCACCTTTGTGCGGAGCGCTTGGTGAGGTTTTTTTTTGTTGTACCGTGCGGCAGTATTTCTACCGGGCGTGCTTTGTTTGGCATTCCCGCTTCTCGAAGTAAGTAGATCATCGAAAGTGTCGCTTTGTTAGAGCTTTTGACACATCTTTCGGCACTTGTTAGCTTAAAAAAGGGATTAAGCAAATCGGTTTAAGTGTTTCCGAACGAGCACGTGTCCTCCGGTGGGCAATCCCCTCCAAGGTTTTGAGATAGTTTCCCTGTACTGTAATTGAAGCTTAGCATGTTGAAGGTGCTTCAACCAATGTTGTCAAAATCCATATCTTCAAAGGCGCAGAAATCAGCTCGTAAGCTTTTTCGTTACACATATGTGTTTAAAATTGTTAATTGTGCGCACCAACACCACCACACACACACACACACACACCCATACCGAATGAGACTTTCACACCTACGAAGCAAACTGTCACGGACTGTTGTCGCATCAGAAGGCACTCCTTATCACTCGTCTTACGACCACCGGACGACATTAGCATAATAAAACCCCGGAGAAACAGTTTTTCCAGCGCAACATGCTTTTTTCAGTTCATTTAAATTATGGTTACGGTTATGGTTATGGTTATTGCCACCACCGGACCCCGGCATCGGTTGATAAACACTATCGATTTGTTCGCCGCACGCTGTTCTAGTTCATTATGGCCGGGAACGTGAAATTTGAATTTCATTTGAAATGGAATGTCCACTCGCAACCATTCAAAAGGATCACCCGCTTTGATCCGCGACACCAACTGTCACCGAAAGCACACCACACCAGCTCAATCGATCGTTTAGGGATGGTCGGTCGGATGGAGAGGCAATTTTTTTTTTGTTCCCCCGATTTCGGAACAACATCGCGCCCACCTTTATCCATGCTGCGGCCTTCGGATGGGTACATGTGTGTGTTTTGAATTCCAATCGGAAACATTTGGAACAGGATCATCGTGGCCGCTGCTCATCTCAAAACACATTTAATCAGAGCAGAAAGTGGTTTTTACGGTGTCAACATACAACAAAAAACTATACCAAATCCGGATGAAAGGCGTTTCAGGCCTGTAGCCGACCACGGCAAACCAATCAACGGATGATTAGAGGTACCGTTTAGAGCGGCTTATGGAGATTCGATTGCGCTAAACAACCGACAATAGGTGGACGAGCTGCAAGTGTGCGTGATTTGCAGAACACCAAATTCGTGTTAAACTTTAGGCGTCAAAATGTACCAGGTGTTGGGCCTGTTCTTCAACAGCTTAGCTCGTGTGTTTGATGTTTAAAGTGGGACTTTGAATGTGCGTTATTGTGATCCTTGATTTTACGACACGTTCATAATGGAAACGCTTCAAAATACACAAAAGATGTATAATTTGATTGTAAATTCGTTTGGTTTTAATAATTGCACGTCTAAAGTTCTGCACAACTGTATCATAATTGTGTGTCTAGTCAACAGATTTCATTGCCATCATACAACCAAAACCAATTCCACTGCTGGCCAGCGGGTGAATACGTTCGACCACACCTGGAAACATGTGCTACCAAAAACCTTTTCTTGTCGCTGCTTGTTCATCCCTTCGTTATGCATTGTTTCGAAACTCGTAAGATTTTATTGAAATTGAGCTTAATATATTTTTTATGAGTTTTATAGAGATCATTTTTCATGGTGTCAAAATGTCCTATCATGTCGATTTTTTGTTGTTGTGTTTGCCGTCCCAAACCTTCGCTAACAATGAGCCGGAATTTGTCATAACAGAAAACCAAATTCTATCAAACACCAAGCACACACACGAGCGAGCTTTCAACGCCACCGTCCGTCCATCGGAACGGTACACTCGGGCCAGTAAGTTAAGAGAAAACAGCGCCAACATACAAAACCTACCAAAAGCGGCCGGTGCTCCAATCATTGCCCCGAAGAAGGAAGTGAAGCGTGCGGACGGAGAGAGAGAGAGAGAGCGCAGAAAGAAAACGAAACGGAAAAAAGACGGTGTGACACCTTGTTTGCTTGTCCTCCTGGAGTTGGTGGTGTTCGTCTGTTCATGACAATACTCGGACGATGTCTCTGGAGCCTCCCGGCCGAAAATCATCGTGGGAAATATATGGGCACCAATAAAAATAAACATTTAAAACGATTTCTTTAATTTCTTGATTACAAACATTTATCACGGAAAGTGGAATTCGAACGTTTTCATAATTTGATAAATGTAGCCCTATTTTTACGCCATTATAATTCTAATCAAATGAGCAAAGAACGATTCCACCAAAATGGGGGTTGAAAGCGTGGAATGTGGGCTGTATGTGGCTTGATACACTGGCACTATCATGGGTGCGTGCCTAGGCGTGAAATATCCTTGGTTTGCTCGGGCTTAGCTTAGCATAGGAGTTGAAATAAGGTCGTGTGAATGAAAGCTTTTTCCCTTTGAATGGTTTTTGGTAGCGGAACCATCGGGGATTTTCTTCTAGAAGGCAGTACATATCCTAACCTACACCTGAGGGCGTAGATAACGAAGAAGTATATTGCTAAAGGAGTGTACAAGTGACGCAAATCCTCGGGTTTAGAACATAGATTACAGTAGAATCGTCTGCTACGATGCTTAAAACAGTAAAGTAAAGAACACACTTCGTCGGTCGTCAAAAATTTCACCTTTCTTGACGCAAGACGTAAGCATCGATAACACTCAAACACCTGTTGATAGTTTTAGACTCAAAGCACCTGTTGCGACACACGAAGCTGGGACCATATAGAACATTTCTATTTAGAACATACAATTTTCTTGCAATTGTGCAACTGTGAGATTGTAGAGTGAATTTGACTTTCCAGGCTCTAGGAGAGTAGTCATGTGAAGAGAATAGCACCGATCGACCAGATCGAACAGGCGAAGTAGTGACGACGTTGATGTATCTGCCAGTATGATCCAGATAAAGGATTGTCAAATGGAGCAGAGGATTACTTAAAAGAAGTGCCTGTTAAGTGATTACGACATCGGATACTTAATTTATTCCTTCCTTGTCTGGTAAGACGTATTGCCCTAATTCAACCGAATAGTATGAAAAACTACGCATACGGAGTTACGTTAATGCTACATTAGTCATATGAATACCGATACTGTCTGCTTCAAAACACACAAAATCGTTCTATCTTGAGCGATTATTCACTTCCGTATGATTTCGTCAACAGATAGCTCAATCACGTGACTACAGCAGTAGCTAGAATGGAGCACAAAGTTCGTGTTCCCTGTATCTTAAAATCCTAGCCCCTGATAGCGGTACCGTAGTAATTTCACTCAAGACAGTTAAAACAATTAACTCCGCTGCGCGCCCAATTGCTTCACTTCCCACCGATACCGACATGAACAACAACCCAAAAAAAAGGCAAAACACATTCCCAACTTTGACCACAATCGCCAGAGGTCGATTCAATCTCCACTCGCATATCATTTAGCACGGTCAAGAGACTCTTCTTTTTACTCCGTTTGCTCTCGAATGACGAGCGGACGAGACAGTCGAGCGGAGAAGCAACACACGGGACGGCAGGAAATAGAACCATCCAAAATTTGTGTGCTGAGCGTCTTTTCGAGCGCGCCATTTTCCATCTATCATCATCATTATTATCGACGTGGTTGCCTTTGCTCGGGTGCGCTGATCGCGATCGTATGCGCGTGGTAGCATGATTCTGCCCACGAAATTTTCTCTCGCACAAGCACACGGGCTCGAATGGGTACGGTAGCATTTCCTTTTCCAAAACAGCAGACCACAGACCTCGACAATAGTGCGGCCCAGTTTCCCTTTCCGTGTGGAAAGATTATTTCTCACTTTGTCTACCGGATCAGGTCGCCCGCGGACTCCCGGTGGCAGGACGTAAAATAATTATATTTAATATAAATTTAGGCTTCCCTCTTTGTGTGTGTGTGTGTATGTGTGCGCCGTAATTTTCTTCTTTCGCTTGAAATAATTGTTATAGTTTTAGTCTCCGGCATTCACCGGCATTACGTGGCGATCATCTGATCGTGAGAAATATGGACTGATTGTCGTGGCCGTCGCCCTCTCTAGCCTGCACAACCGCGCGACCAGGGCCCGGTTGAAGCGATGCAAAACTTTGCCCACTTTGGTCGGACCGGCGTTCGGAAAGGTGGAGAACGCCAGCGGTCGAAGATATCCATCCGGTCGGTCGGAGAGCTGTGGTCGGGCGGTTGTTATGGGTTTGTCAGGAAGCAAATTCGACCTGGGAAAGTTAGCAACCGTCCTCGTGTGCATTCGGGTTCGAGAACTACGCTCCTCACGATACACGTTATCCCAGCAAAACCCAGCGCGCGAATGATGCCAGTGTGAGGTGGGATTATCGTGGCCGCATTAGACAACTACAATTTCGACAGCAGGCAGGCTAGTGCGGACCGGCAACACCGTGCCAGTCGCTAAGCGTAATTGAAAACACGGTGCGATGAAACGGACAGCGCTTCAAGATGCCCTCCAGTTCTGTTCCAAATTCGTGAAGAAATTATTAAAAACAATATCAGTATCCGGGAGAGACTAATCGTCGGATGAATTCGCTTTTTACGCCGGACCCGCGCGTTCACGATAGGAAATAGAGATCATGCGGATTTGACGCCTTAAGGCCCAACGGTGAACCATAATTCACACATTTCTCTCGTTCGAGCTCTCGTTTTTTCTCGTTACCGAACCTAACAAGACAGCCCAGCAACCAGGGCTCTATGCGGTCAATTCGTTTTGCAGCGGCAACAAGAAATGCTTTCACAGCTATCTTGGAAATGAGAAACTGAAAACAAAGCAGCGATCTGATCATTCAATTGGAGTTGAAGAAATAGCGATCATCGGGACGACGGTCGGTAAGCAAAGCATGGTCGAGGGAGGAACTGTGTGCAATATGCTGGAAGCTGTAGACCAATATTTTAGACTTCTCACAAACGGAAAGGAATCGTGATAAACATCGTAATGAGTATATTTTTAAAATATAGTTATAGATCTTAAACAGCCTAAAGCGGGACGGTAAGCGAGACAGTAAAGTTCAAATTGGAGTAACTTGAGGCGCATTGCAGGAATGATTGCACAACTTACAGACATCAAGTAAAGCCATCTTAAGTTTATATCGATTGTAGCTTAATACAACAAGCTTCCCTCAGAATTGATGATTACTTCGAATGATTCCACTGTTCAGACCAAATGCATCGAAGTTCCTGACTACTAATTGCACCAACTGAAAAGTGATTCAAGGATGAAAAATTACGACCACGATGATGCACCCGCGCTCGTATCAGGCATCATGGTTGATAATGCTCACAAACGAAGTGCATCCGACGCTTGGTACCTTGAAGCGTGAAACATCAAAAGAAATCCAGGCTGTCCAATCGTTTAAAAAAAAAAACGCTTTTGATTTTATGACACCGTCGCCGTATATACCGGTGACTCCAATAAAATTCGTACGAAGAGAGACCGTAGCCCGAAAAAGGCAATTGCAACCATAATGATTGCGTGCGGCGGTGTGGTATGTGTAACTGGATGATGGACGTGTTGAAAGGAATTGCCCGAATTGTTGATGGATGCGTTATCGATCACCATCGTCAGCTGTCCGGCTGAACAGCTGGTAATAAATTTCGATTTTCCGCCGAGTATAAAACAAGAACTTAAATTAGACTAAATCGCCATGTGAGGTCTATAATTAGTCGCTACGCAGCGTCGACCCTTCCCGGTTCGATAGTGCGGTTTATGGCAGGCAATAGAAATACCCTTTCGAGAGTGGGTCTGATCATCACCGCTTTACCGTCGAGAGCCCTTGATGAAATCCGTCCGTCTGGTGGTTTCGATTCGTGAGAGCGCAAACTAACGGCCATCGGTGTCGGCCACCGACTTCCGTACTAGCGTCGCAGGCTCAGGAATTACTATCGATAGCGGGTAATGATCATTACCATCAGCGCAGCGAGAACTATGGCTCACATATGTCACTCTGTGTAGCTTTAGATGACCCTGCGAAGCCGTCTGTATGCGGTACGATCGTTCTTTCTCGGCCTTTGTTTTTTGTGGTGAAGCCTAATGACGGGTAATCTGGATGCCACTACCGCTCATCTGCAACACACAGCTCGGCGAGTCCATCCAGCAAAGCAGGTTATACGGATTCCATCATCTCGCAAGCTTTTATTACCTTTTAACTGTCCTCCAAAGTACGCGTGGTGTACGCGTCGTTGGTTCACGGAAATGTAGAACACCGCATATGCTTCCGGTCAAATCCGGGATTAATATCCTGTTGTGCCCAGTGAAGTGCGTACATGCCTGATGGATCTTCTACTGCGGTAGGTTCACATACTTTCTGTGGAAAAAAGACAGACGAAAAAAAACATCATCCGCCCCTTTCGGTTGCTGATCGACACTTTGCAGATCGTAAATCACAAGATATATCATCAACATTATTCGATAACTTCACCAACCCTTTACTTTCCCTCGAAAAACAGGCCTTATTTACCTCATCCTTAATTATATATCCTTATGTTTGCGGTGCATACCACTGTCAGCGGTCAGCCATTTACGCTATTGCTGCCGTGCGTCGTCAAGTGCGTCTGTGTTGTAGAGTATTCAGGACGTACTCATTCAATCCACCTAAGAGTGCAGTAATCATGTAGCGTGGAGTTAGCGAAAAATGATTTTGTGACAAATATTCTGTACATGCTGTTCAGTTTCAAGCATTCTATTTGCAGTAGATTAGAAGAAAAATAAAACATATGATACTGTCGCATAGCCCTTTTCCCTTCATCGACTGCCAAAGGTAGCAACCAAATTTGTCGGATAAAAGAAAACAGCGTATCGGCTACATCCTCATTACTGGACGGGCAGGACGATATCAGTCGCGTTTTGCGTGCGCACACTCAACCCGCTCACCACCGATACGCATGGCTTGATGAAAAGGTTCGGTGTGTACTTAAATAGCAATAAATTTTGCCTCCAATTTATCGACACATCCCTTCGGTGGGTTCTCGTTTGGCTGTTGCGCTTCAAGTTTTAGGCAGAAGATCGATCGACTGTGACTAAATTTCTCAGCTTCTCTTTCAAGCTGTTAGGTGCGCAGTTCGTTCGAAAGCATGGAATGGAACAGCCGAGTTCGTTTAGTGATGCTACAGCCGGCAGTGGCAGCGTGTCGTGGTGGCGATCACTCTTAATGCATAACGGAGTAATGATAGGCCTTTCAATTGTACCTTGCACTTGTTGAGAGTGAAAAATCAATTTGCTTAGCTTTGAAATTACCTTCAAAAAAAAAGAAAATCATGAGGTGCGTTTTGCCCACTGTAATAATAAAATTATTGACGTTCGTGTTCATTACAAACTCGCTGCTTCTAGTTTGGCATCGTCTCCCATGCAATCTGATTCTTTTACGATGTGTTGCAAAGTAGCTTTCCGGTGTGTATGGTGATATTTGCAATGCGATGCATACTTTTGCTCTCTGTGCTCGTCTACATCGAACAAAGACTACTACTACAACATCCATCACCAGCCAATTGATCAATCATTCATTTCATCAGTGTGGTACATTAGATATCAATCAAAACCATTCATTCTGTGAATCATTTCGAGCGATACCGAACAACACATTAGCTGTTTGGATTAGGGGATCGCCATCCAGAACCACTGCCCAGGGGGATGGACAGCTAAGACAAGATGGTGTTACATTTTTCAAATCCTTACACCTCCCCTCCCGCTCCAGCACTTCCACCCCACATCTGGAGCAGCACGTATCCCGCAGGGTTGTGGGATCGAGCGCGCCAGTAAAAGCTATCGTTTTTGGGATGATTTGGAGCACCTCCAAACTAATGCTCCGTGGGTGTTTATGTTACGTTTTAGTCAGTGAAATTGTTCGATTCAGCTCCGTAGTGCGCGTGTGACTCGTCAAGCCACAAGACACGTCGCGGAGCAACCAACGAGCAGACGCTTTTCGGGCGAAAAAAAAAATGAAAAAGGATCTAGCTGACGCGAAGCTGCGGTGCGAACTGTATGAGCTTGTTGTTGGGATGGTCGAAAAGAAAAGAGCAGCAAGAATGAGAAAAACAAATTTAATGATGTTGAACCGTATGATCTCGATCGTCGTTAATCAATGTCAGTCAGAATGAGTGCAAACGCGTATCATCCAATCATAGGCTAATTCAACATTCATCTATGCTCAATATGGGGCTGGGACGGTTGGCGTGTAGCGAACAACAAATGTAACAACGCTCGCCCTGACACCTCAGCCAGTGCGCCGAATTTCGTCGTTCGATGCGGTGATCTCGGAACGAATGCTATGACGAGGGCGATATCCTACCGTGCCACCTGAGCGGGACTCCTGCAGTGCCGCAAACTGTTACCAGTGTAAACACCTCCGATTATGCTCTGATTCTGGTTGATTAATTTCTAGACAGCACTGCACGAAACTTTGCATTCGGTGCCCATGCTCCGACCACCAATTTCTACACGGTCCGGCCGAAGTAGAGAGAAAAGTGAAATGAAGCATTCAAAGATTGATTGTTTGCCTAAAGCTGTGGTGGGAAAAGGAAGACAAATTGTAAGCGTTTGCTTCGGTGGACGGGTTGCTTCGTTAATGTGAGAAAATGATTATTAAATTACCATACCGTACATCAAAATCAAACAAAATAGGTCTGTGGAAAGTTTGCGAACAGGTTTTTTTTTACATTTTCGGCAATTACAAAATAGTAGTCAGCATCAAATCGTTACGAGGCGTTGAGCAAACATACTGCAGTTTAAAGATCAATTTGTTATATTTGCCCATTAGCAATCTTATGATGATAAATAATGTATAATTGATTTTTCATGGTTTGGTATACGGCCCACATACACTATATAGGGCATGAATTTAATCATATACGAACAAATCATATTTTATACTTCGAAAGTTTTATAAAAAAGACATTCATTAAATTATACATAGTAAATTAAAATATCTCATCCAATTTTATTACATTTTTATCGAAACAACATAAACGACAGATTACTGGTTGTTCAAAAATTCATTAAAGCAATTGTACATTTATTCCTTTTAAATATGTTGCCAACTTCCTTCCCGCTTCAGAACGAGTTCAATGAAACAAGAAACCAATGAAAACAAAATTATATAAATAAAGTAACGCGTGTCAGAATCGGACTCATTGCAATGCATAAAAGCTTACTGGACCGGAAGAAGCACTGTATCGAACTGGCTGGCGCACATATAAATATCTTGCTTTAATATTCAACAACAAGAATAAAATTGCGACAAATTCACCAGAAGTTCTAAGCAATAGGCGGCACCATCGCTGCTGCTTGTTCTTGGTATTTCAAAACACACAGGAAGGTTCCGATCAGAAGTGGTCGGAATATTAATGCCTTAGCCTCTGTCTGCATTTGCCGAACAGCGCAGAATCGACAAATATTTATCCAGATTTATCGCAGCTCCTAGCGAGACCGAACGGGAAATGAACATACCTGTCCGACGACATTCACGTGCCGTGGTGACAGTGTCCGGTGGAACAAAATTACGATCCTTTCGTCTGTCGTACGTACGCATGCGTCGTTAACATTCTCGTCACACATTTTGGATTTCTGTAATATCAGAATCACTTACTGGATCTGGATATGGTTGCTTTAGGCTGTGCACTTGTACCGGTCTGCAAACAAATACACAACGTACTAAATATGTATCATTTTTACCATTTTGAGTTCACTCAAAACTACGCCAGAAAGAAGTGGCGAGTGTTGTTTACTTATCTTAATAATTGTATTAATTTTGATAACAATATCGCTTTTATGCCCTCAAACTCCCATGGTGCGTTCAATGCAATTGTAAATTTGTGATACCTTCAAAGAGGAAAATAATAACTATATTGCGTATTCATAACGCATTGTTTTGGCTATGCTTAAGCACGGTTAAAATGGAAATGACTATTCTTAAACGTAAGAAGTTACAATTCCTACAGGATCAAAACAACTAAAACAATGGTTCACCAAAAGCAGATCAAAAGCTTTTTAGAATTGCAATGAATGACAAGGCATGACACATCGGAAATTGTGAGCTAAGGATAGACGTAGCCTCGCAACAAAAGACTTAAACGATGGTGTTGCTCTTTTGCAGCGACGAACCCCGGTAGCTACCTCACCCAAATGCAAAACTAGTCGTAAACGGTTTATGGTTTCAGTGAAGGTTTACAGGTTGGAACGTGTAAGACACACATCGTGACAGAAGTCTGCTCTGTTTTGAACTATCAAACAAACCAAATTTCTTCATCAACTCTCCGGATATACCGAGTGTTTTGACAAATAAACGTCAAGGTCATGGTCGTACGGAGCTAATGGTTTCATCGGTACTTTGAATGCACTCGGGAGTTGGCGTTGACGTTGAATACATAGCTACGGATTATCCCACCATTGCTTCTTGTCGGCTCAGGAGTAGCGGCTGCGCGAGATATACGCGACCGTGCCATACATACACTACATACTCGATTCACACTGGAAGAAATTATCCCCGTGCAATTGTATCGAAACAATGCCTTCATGTATGAAGGTCGTGCCGGGCACAAGCGTTACTGTGCTGTGCGGCAGCAGAAAAAGTAAACAGATCTTAAATCACTCCCACTACGGGGCCGTTTCAGCTATCTGCACGCACTGCTGCACAAACAACCACAGCCCGTATGGCACTACTAACACAGAAATTGGTGCAGCCATGGTGGTAGTACAGTACGCTCGTTGCGGAAATATGCCGCATTATAGAGAATAGAAAATCAGCTGTCTTGAAGTCTGCAAGCCAAGGCTGAAAGTGGCTACATGATATCAAATATTTTGGTTATTTATTTTAAAACTGAAGTATTAAATATTGTTGTACATTATAGTAACACAGTACATTTAGTCTGTTATAAGAATAGAATGCCTAATCATATCTCGGATCCCCATATGTTTCTCCACCGCTCCGCGTGGTAATCCTGCGGACATGGACATTAAGTTGATTTGGAAAGACACCTTTGACCGCAACAATGCAATTCAGCAAAACAGAAACGACAACCCCCGTTTATCTGCAGCATAAAACAAAGTGCCTCTAAAGTAGACTGATTATGCAAATCATGCTAGCTGCGTACCTTTGCCGGCTTCTGGTACCCACGATTGAATCTTATGCGCCACGGGCAACGTACCGGCCCGGACAACCTTCACGAGAATTGACGATAAGTAGATTTGATGGATATAATGGCATACGATTCGCAGGTGTTTTTATTGTTTCCTCGCAAGTGTGAAACGTTCTTGGTGCTTGTTTTGTTTCCCATTCTGCACATTGACACCGAGTGCGTTCCCCCGCCCTCCTCGGGTGCACCTGCACTTGAACTTTTACCCACCCGACTGGACGGTTGTTGCATAAGTGGAGCAATTGTTTCGATTGTTTACGGAACAGTCCGGTCCGGTTGGTTGGACCGATTGGTAAGATACGTGAAATTACGTTTAATTGTTCGATCAGCAACGAACGAGGCAAAGGCGAAAACTGTTGATCGAACGATTCTACATTGTTGCGCGTCTGCACAATCACACTGAATGGTTCTTGCTGTTCTGGATGTGCTTTGGTAATGATGGGTAGAATTGTCGATTTATTAAAGGCCTTTGTTTAATTGGTGTAAAGCATGAAAGTGCAACATTTGGTAGCGTAATGCATTTTTATTCAAGGCTACAATGTGTTCACCGGAAAGTGAACAGTTCATCATTTATGAATCAGAAGAATTAAGAAAAATGTGTTTGCCTAAAAGCTACCCTCACAGATGATGTTTCACTATCAAAGAAACAATCGAAGTATGAAACATATTTTGGTTTGTAGTTTAATGTTTTTGCCGTTGGATTTGAACCATGTGTACTGCTCAAATGATTTTAAAAAAAATATTTGAGAACTATACGCTAATTTGATGAAAAAAATCGAGGTGTCTTCATTTATCACTTTCTTGAGGTATCCTGATTTTTTACCGTAGTTGTTCAAAAATTTGCACCACTTTTTACTATATCTCCAATATACTACCAAACCCTTTAAAGATGCATAGCCACAATAAACAGCCAGAATACATAGCAAATCTTCCCTAATCCTACTCTTCCTAATCCTAATCCCTAATTTAAAAATCCCTTTGCAACTATCCAAACATTTACTTAAAAAGACATGGAAACGGAATGGAAAAATATTTGCTCACGTAGTCTACGGACTGATGATAAGTCTTTGTAGTATATGATAGTGAATTCTAAGGCATTCTAAGGTAAATCCCATGATATCCATTTCATGTGACAGGGTTATTTTGCTCAAGTTAAACGTGCAACACCTTAAGCTTGCTATTGTTTACCAAAGTCTTTGTTTAATAGAGTTGGCTATAGTAGCCAGTTACCAACGATTCACTTTACTTCAACGTATGTCAACGATGTCCACCTTATGATCCAATCATCAATGTATGGACATCATATTAGTACTTAAAATTCTAGGATTGATGCGTTTAACCAAGTCAGCAATAATGATCTATCACCATTATGTGTGGTCCCCAAATCACCAAGACGAACTACGAAGACATTCAGTGATATTGCAAGATTCTATGTTTAGAACAAGATAAGTGATGAATAATTATTTTGGGCTTATTTTCTCTTAGATTTTATTTTCACCTGGAACATGGATAAAATATCAAATAGACTTTTAATTTTTATTCATTTATTTATTTATTTATATTCATTTTTATTTTCATTATTACGGCAGTTGCCGTATTGTCAACGTCGCTTGCGTTGACATTTTATAAATATCTCAAGGCATTTCCTCCTTGGTTTATGCCGAATGGTGCGGTAGGTAGTGTATACTGTAATGGTACGGGCTATTGCAGGAATTTCGGTTTGACGTCCGGGGCTATTGCAGAAATAGACTATAAATAGTCTTTATCAAAAAGGTGGGAAGGTAATTGTGTAAAAATGTAAAATATAAGAAATAAGCCATCAAACAGCTTTTAGGAAAATTTTAATACACAAGACCCCTGGCTAAGAACATCGTCTCGTCAAATATGACCAAATTGAAATTGTGACAGCGACGCAAAACCGACCCATCTATTAGTAAATTCAGTATGCAGCAAGTGGTTTACAACAATTCGCTTGCATCGCTTGTCACAGTGGCCTAGAACCAGAAGCACGCACCGCGACAATTGCTCAATTGAAAATGAATCCGGAGCCCTTAATGTCGTTGCACACACTTTATCTGTCGTCACAATCACAAGCTACGTCAACTGCGCCCGCACTCGTTTTGTCTGTGTATATGTCAGCCCTTTTGGTCGCCGATTTTGGAAGTTGCTAACGAAGGTAGGAGCAACCTTGCAGTGACACACACAGGAAAAACAGAAACATTGCATCATAATTATACTTATTTTCGCATCAGTTCGCCCGAGCCCAAGACAAGGTTTGAAGAAACAAATTGTTCATTAGCGGTAGTTGCGTGCAAATTTCATTCAAAACCGTTTCCAGTCAACCCCCGGCCCATACCGTTCAACGGCGAAGTTAGTTGGCCGGCCACAATCGCGACAAAAAGAGTGTGTGTGGCTGCGTGCGATACACCGTTCACCGCAAGTTCTGTACCTTTGGGGAACCGCGTTTTTCGTTTCTTCTTTTTTCTCTCCCATATGCGAACAACGAGATGGGACGTGCAGCTGGGCGCAGTCAGCGAAACAAAACGCGCCTGCTTCGCTAGACCACCTTAGGATAATTTAATAAAATCACACATGCGTCGGAGTGCTGCTGGTCGCCGGCCCAGTTGATCAAAAGCTGAGAACACCACCACAATAACGGGGCCCCTACAACAAAGCAAACTAACGACCGGCGGAAAACGCGACCAAGATGTTGTCGCCTGTGTTTTCTGTTGCTGTTGTTGTTGTTGTGTGCGATTAGCTAGGGAAATTTTCCAGCTACCACGCGTCGCGCTTACCGGAGACCTTGACGAAAACCACATTGTCTTGTGGTGGTCGGTTGCGCGCACGAGATTTTCGTTCGCTTTCGGAAGCAAATTTTCCGCCTAGTTCCGAAACAATACGCAAACGAACGCCGGGCGCGACCACCGCCAGAGTGTGGAGAAAAACTCAGAACCAATGCGCAAGGTCACGTTCAATTGTTGGCCCAACAACAATGCCGGTGGCAATTTAATGTGGGTAATGTGTGATTTGTAGGCAATGTGTAATAATATCCGTAGCGCGAACGTGTCGCGGGTGGTCTCTTTTGAGGGTGTATTCATTTGCTTTTTCTTGTTGTTGTTTTTTATGTTTTCTGCCAAGACTCGATGTGACAAAAGCAGCAATTCACATGCACTGGACCGGAAGAAGCACTGTATCGAACTGGCTGGCGCACATATAAATATCTTGCTTTAATATTCAACAACAAGAATAAAATTGCGACAAATTCACCAGAAGTTCTAAGCAATAGGCGGCACCATCGCTGCTGCTTGTTCTTGGTATTTCAAAACACACAGGAAGGTTCCGATCAGAAGTGGTCGGAATATTAATGCCTTAGCCTCTGTCTGCATTTGCCGAACAGCGCAGAATCGACAAATATTTATCCAGATTTATCGCAGCTCCTAGCGAGACCGAACGGGAAATGAACATACCTGTCCGACGACATTCGCGTGCCGTGGTGACAGTGTCCGGTGGAACAAAATTACGATCCTTTCGTCTGTCGTACGTACGCATGCGTCGTTAACATTCTCGTCACACATTTTGGATTTCTGTAATATCAGAATCACTTACTGGATCTGGATATGGTTGCTTTAGGCTGTGCACTTGGCAAACTAACGACCGGCGGAAAACGCGACCAAGATGTTGTCGCCTGTGTTTTCTGTTGCTGTTGTTGTTGTTGTGTGCGATTAGCTAGGGAAATTTTCCAGCTACCACGGGTCGCGCTTACCGGAGACCTTGACGAAAACCACATTGTCTTGCGGTGGTCGGTTGCGCGCACGAGATTTTCGTTCGCTTTCGGAAGCAAATTTTCCGCCTAGTTCCGAAACAATACGCAAACGAACGCCGGGCGCGACCACCGCCAGAGTGTGGAGAAAAACTCAGAACCAATGCGCAAGGTCACGTTCAATTGTTGGCCCAACAACAATGCCGGTGGCAATTTAATGTGGGTAATGTGTGATTAAACGAACGCCGGGCGCGACCACCGCCAGAGTCTGGAGAAAAACTCAGAACCAATGCGCAAGGTCACGTTCAATTGTTGGCCCAACAACAATGCCGGTGGCAATTTAATGTGGGTAATGTGTGATTTGTAGGCAATGTGTAATAATATCCGTAGCGCGAACGTGTCGCGGGTGGTCTCTTTTGAGGGTGTATTCATTTGCTTTTTCTTGTTGTTGTTTTTTATGTTTTCTGCCAAGACTCGATGTGACAAAAGCAGCAATTCACATGCACTGGAGTGGCAAGTGTCACCAGTTAAGTGTGATATCAATTATGGGTTTTATACAGCTCATAGTGTGCTCGTGCTTATACGTTTGTGACTTTTTGAGAGTTTTTGTAACAATGTTCTGATTTTATTACAAGCCATATGAATATCTTTTCCATAATTGTATGAAAGAGCTGTTGTTGAATTAGTCAGACTTCCCTACTGAAAGGACATAAATGACTTTATTCCCCCTTTATTATTTAACCTGTTTATCGTTACGTGATTCTGAATCATTGTAGTTTAAGCTGAAATTAATATTCAACTATATTCAGGAAGATGCGATCTAAGATAAGAATAATGTGTCCACACTCAAACGTCATCAAGCAAGGAGTTCCCAAACTTTTTGATGGAAGAAGATGAATCGGCAGTTGAATAATGATATTTGTAATAGATGTTTGAGTCACAAGCGGTCACTTTTTATTTGTACAATTTTTTTCAACTATGTTCGGGTCTTTTTATATGAATCAGAACAGTATTTCAGATGGGATCGTTAGAATGGCATGATAAGTGTTCGATTTTATCCACGTTCTAATTTCAACAACATTCCAAAAAAATGAGTAATTAAGACTCTACAAAAATAGTATTCTAATCTTTTTTTTTATTTATTCATTTTCCAATATGACGGCTGTATTGTCAAGTTTCCACACACAAACACAATTCATTTCTGATAATAGGCGAGACAATTGCAACGCTTGAAGACAAAAGTTGCAATATTTGTTTTCAGGATTTATTCAACTGAAACTAATTTCGGTGATAAATTTGTAGAATCTTTGAATCATTAGACTTCGGTCGTCTGTTTCTCTTGATAAAAGACTACATGCATAGTCTAGTGTACGATATGAACAAAACATTTTATTGGTTCTATTGAACAACACTTTTTGAAGCCTTGTTTTAAAATTTATCAGAATCAAACATATCGATCATAAGTGTAGATATTTTTAAAAATTTACAATTACCTAAATTTGATTTAATATTAAAAAGAATAAAAAATATTGTGTATATTGAAGAATGATCTGTAATCGTGTCTAATTCTTGAAACAGATTTGTTTTGATTTTAATATTACGAGCAATATTCCAATCTAATTTTTTTTTCACGCATGAGTATATGTATCAGAACATACGCTTATTGTTGTCAAATATTCTGTTCTAAAAATTATTGTTATTAAATTTGATTGCATCTGATTTACTCTTTTTTTACAGAATTCTGATACCTAGTTGTGTGTTTGTACCAGTTGTACCAAATTAGTTATAAGGGCTCTACAGCTTCATATCTGAGCTCTGTGAGCCACATCATGGAGGCTCCTGCATTAAACAAAGGTTAGATTTTGAATTTGATTGACGGTTTCTGGAATGCAAACCACAACATGCCCTAAGACTGCTAGCTGACTTAGACGTACTGGAAAATAAATCCCGTATCAATAAAACAAGCCATTTCACCTCAATGTCAAGTTTCACTAGCCTAGTTCCACATTTTATGTATGTAAGTAGACGTTCCAAGTCTGACCTTCTGGTATGGGAACGGTATCCAAAAGGGGTTTATTGTGCTAGTACCGTATGGCACCATCTGCCGCAAGAAGAAGCATTCCGACCGCGCATTCTGACGGTACATCTGGAATCGAATGCAGGCTAAAAGCAAGAGTCAAGAGGTCGGGATGGCAAATGCAATTTTAATTCTGTGAAGCTTCATTTTCTGGCGTTCCCTTTTCGGTGCTTCTTCCGCGTGTTAGCTTGAAGAACGATTTCAGCCCGTCAAGAGTGATGGTCACCGAGGACAGGAAAACCCAACCACCAACTCTAATTTGACCTAGCCTAATGATGATTATGATTTATTTGCTACCTGCGCCCGAATGCTTCCGAAAGGAAGCGGACCGATCTGTCCGCCGTCGCCTAGTACGGGCGAGTATTTGGGTCGTTGTTTGTGTGTTAGCGTTGCACCCAATCAGGGCCGGTGAAGGAATGTTAAGGCAAATATTGATCAAACGACGCCTGCAACAGCTCAAGTCAGGTCGCTGCCACCCAGGTGACGAGATCTGGAGATCAAAGAACTTTGCGCAAATGAGGCAGACGATCTTTTTGGGAGGTCTGAGACACAACGAGATGATTTCTGTTTATTTAGATTGCGGGCAGCAAAATGGTCATCGGGGCCGGTTGAAGGGCAACAGCTCAAGCAGCAACCCGTGATGATGGGTTCATCAAGTGGCAATGACTGATGCGTTTTAATTTGCTGTACTTTTGAAAACTGCACAAGATGAAACGTGGAGATCAGTGTGTAGAAAGAATTTGAGCGTTAGAATGTTCTCTGCAATTTCGTTTTTCTTGGGTTTACATTTGTTTTGAAGAGGTCATGAAAGCTCTTATAGCAGTGAGACAAGAAGTACAATAGAACTGTGTGTTGAGAGCTACAGCATCAAACAAGAATCTATCTGGATCTTGTCATATTTACACTCTAACATTGAGATCAAGAATATCTTTGCAAATACTTCCTTTTGAAAATTCGTGTAGCGAACTACGAGGACTATAGTCATTTAAAATGGTTATGATTTTGTTTATATTTTTGAACGGAACTAACGCAAGTCTTCCGAAACGGGGGAAATGGAGTCAAAATAATAAATGGAACACTCTTCTAGCGGTTCGAGCGGCCCGGTGGTAGATACGACAGCGGCGCCGGTCTTCACACGGCAAGACCGGGGTTCAAGTCTCATCTGAGCCGTGAGTGAGTGGCATGACCTAAGAGATCGTTTGGCCAAGAAAGAAGAAGACTTTTCTATCAACTTAAAGGAGAAAACTCCTTCAGTTAGTTATTTAATTTATGAAGTTTATGGTTTCGAAATACACAGATACATCGTCAAAGTATATTTTTAATATGAAAGATTAAAGTAACAACTTCCGATGGTTTCAAAATACACATCGTTCAACAATATTCGTGAAAGTTTAAACAGCATCGATTATTGTACCATGGCTCATTAATCACAACAGCCCATTTTGTATCAAATCGCTCGTATTAACAACTTTAAATGTAAATAACCGCTTAAAACCGTGTTTCTTTTTTCTTCTTTCAACTTGATCCAATTCAATAAACCATCGACGGGGTATCTTACAATCCGTCCTACACATTAAACTTACCAACCGCCCACGGCGAAATGGGCCGTTCCGGAAGGCGGGAATAATTATATCTTACAGGCTAATTCAATCTTGGGAAGATATGCAATGTTTGGTTATATCTGCGCGATACCATGGTTCCATGGCTCCATGTGCACCCCATGTGCCGACCTTTCTCATGCTTTGCGGCCGAGTAACAACAGCACCAATCGCACAAAAACCGTTCAAACCGATCGATCCAAATTGGTAAACTGCTTTTGCACGCGCAGTTTTCGCTGCTCATCCGTTGCCTGTCCGCTTGTCCGCAGGTACAGGAAAAGGGAAGAACTTGGGTTTTGGAGTGTGATATATGGTTTGCAGGATGGAGCAACCTTCAGATAATCGTGTGCGGCCCCGCTTCAATATTGTTTTAATTAATCGAAAGTGAACGTCCGTTCGCCGGTGTCGGAAGGAGCTCTCGTGTACCTAGCGTACGTTCTCTTCGGGATTCGCTTCGGGAGACCCACATCATAATCGATGGGACGCAATCGAACCGTGATCGAGATGCAATCTCTCGATATGTTTGCCCTTTGGAAATCACCAAAAAATTAATCAACCAACAAGAGGACCTGGGAGACGGTCGCATCTAACGCACGGTGCTCAAATCCCGGGGCATCCCTTTCTAGCCTGCTTTCTTGCCACATCCGCTGCCGGTATTCATTCGTTACGGTTGGTCCTTCGCTTTTTTCGAATGTGTAAATTCGGATTGATAACAAGCAAAACCTGCATCATCCCAGATTGTTATGGTTTTGTATTGTTTGTGGAGAAGAGTCATACCCTCTCAGAATTTGTGGTTTGTGTTTATCCTCTGCTCTGGGCTTCTGCTGGTCGTAAATTTTTCAAACAGTTCCTGCTGCTCCTTGTAGTTTGTGAAGCAAAAGTAGATTGTTATCCCGAATTTATGTCCTTTTCAACACTTTGTCCGTGTTTTGTGACAACTTTCCTTTTGGTCCTTGTGTTTGATTTGTGTGCAGTGTGTGCTGTTGGCGGATGTCTATGTTACGGTTGGGACAAGAGGCTTGACTTCCAGGTGCTGGTGCTGGTTGGAAGGTTCGCTGTGCGGTGACCGTTTTAGGAAGCTGATATGATAAACATCACAACATGGGCGCGCTTGATTGCGTATTCAACCGTTTGTAGAGAGGAAATAAATATATTTATAGGATGCTGCGTGTGTGTACTGGTTTCATGGTGGTCGCATAAACAACGAGCGTTCAATCTTCGGAAGCGATGAATATTGCATGACGTAGGAGCTCTGTACGTTGCTTACGTGAACAAAAGACTTTTCCATTTTCGTTCTAGAGTGTTTCAAGTGCCGTGTTCAGAAAGCTGAGAAATTGTGCTGAATCAAATCTTGTACCTGTGAACAGAATGCTTTCTAATCTTCCAAATTACCTCTCAAACTTTCCTTCGACATCATTTCCAAACGGCAATTCGCGATGCAGCAAGAAAGCATGCAGATGATAAGAACATTTTTTTCTCTGACCCTACTCAATCGCTGTACTCCAGTGGCCGTTCCGATGGTTTCGGTCAACAATTGTACGCTTTCCATGTGAAAGGCTGCGAGCGAACGGTGAAAAATGCTTTTCACGGCTCGGATAATTTTCCTCTCACATTCCAAAAACAGGTGTAGCATCACGGTGCAAGATTTAGTGAATGTCTTTCACGCCAACCACAAACGATCGATCGATCACGGTGACAAAACTGAGTCCGATCGGTTCGGTGCTCCGTACGACCAGCGAGTGGCCATCGACCACACAAGAAGGGCGAAAATATTAATGTTTTTTATCACTGTTGAACCGATACTGCGGTTCTGTTAAAACGTTTATACTGTTTTCTTTATGACGGTGCTTAATGGGACATCATTTAATTGAAATATGACAATTCACCGAGGGTTTTCGTGTCTGCTGAGTCTGCATTTTCTTGGTCGCACGTCGCTCGGGCGCGCTTGTTTTCGTGGCCCCAATGACTCCCTTTCTCCCGGGGTTTCCAGCCCAGTCGGTTCGGAGCATACTAACACACATTCCCACACCTTCCGGGGTCCGTTTGATCGTTCATCTTTCTTCGAGATGAGCCCGAAGCGATTTGATACGATGCAATCGTTATTGAATTCCTTCGAAAGCGAGCCGTGAACGTTGGTGACCTGGGAGATGGTGCGCACGCTGGACGGGATCGGGCATGGGAGGATATCGTTTTTCTGCCTTTGGGCTGTCTCTTCTTTCGGCACCGACGTTGATGCGATGGTTCATCGTTTGCGCGGTTTCTTCAGCAAAACACATTTCCCATGATTGCGGTAGACGTTGTATCACTTGCTCAATGCGTTCATCGCGATCGGTACGTGCGTGTAATATTTGTAATAATTAGCAGCCTAATTGTAACACCGAGATCACGCATTTTATAATCAACACTTTCGGCCGATGCCGCGTCTCTATCAATTTGTTCCGGGTGTTAAATACTTTGATCCATAAAGCACCTTAAATTCACCGAATCATGCTATGGTGCGGCATGTCTCAAAACGACCGAAGCATACATATGAGCTATTTTGTTTATGAACATTGTGTCCATAGAAAATCATCGTATCAACACTATCTGCTTGTCATTCTCGACCTATCTGGAGCTGGTGGTTGCTTGTACACTGGAACCTGGTGGTTGGTTTTCTTACACACTGTCGGCTTGCTTATGGACTTGAAGGATGTAAAGGGAACAATTTGCTTTTAAATATGAGCAAAATCTATGTGACAAATATCTTTACCCTATACTTATTTTAATATGATATCAAATTCAAGAAAGTGATGATACCCCCAACGTACATTTGTCTTATTGTTATGGTTATTACACTTTAATCCATTGTCTTAAAAATTATTCATGCAATAAAAAATCATTTTGAATAATTATCAGACATTCGGCGGTGGATTGCTTATTTAAAAAAATCTAATCATGTTTTGAGAGACCATTTGGATCAGTACTACGCGTAGAATCATTTTCTTGATGCAAATTTGAGTTCAAATAATTATATAGATTGCAAAGTTAATATAAAACTACTTGAAGAAAGTTAAGATTGTATACGATTCTATATGATGGTTTTAATAGGCAAATAACAATTCTTGACTTTGCTCCAAATTTTACAAAAACTGGATGAAAAATCAGATCTCTCGTAACTTAAAGCAATAAAAGTTGTTAATATATAGGTTGGATGTACTTATACGAACATTATTCAACCCAGAAGTAAAGCCCAGTTTATAGTACCACATATTTGGCCATGACTCACGATTCCAGTGTTTTAACTTGTACAATATATCCTATAGATCCTGCTCTAAAATGTGTTTATTGAAGAGGCATTTTAACGATTCCAAGGAACAGGCTTCAAATCCATTGCAGACTGTCTGCTCCGTACGTATGATTATACATTAGGCAATTACGTTTAGATTTCTAAATAATAGAAAACCAGAATTGTTATGCCAAGACTTATCCAGGTAATAGTAACAAAGAAGAAGAAGAAGAAGAATGAATCAAAGTATTTATAAACTATTTAACCAACTTACAACTTTTTAACATCGGAAAATTGGATAATTGAAATGGAGATATAATTCTAACAAGGAAAAATACATCTCTAAATAGCACAAGTAGAATTTCAGGCCAACTATCATGCCTTAGCCTACAATAGCACAATAATATTTCTCTAAAAACTAATTGGATGATTTTTTGTTATGCTGTACTCACTAGATAAACTTAATGAACTCAATACTTTATAGAGTCTATTGTAGGTTATAGTTGTTAAAATCTATGTTATTACGTATAAAACCCAATAAAATAAGCTAAAAATAAGGCACAAAATTTTATTGCTCAAATATTTTTCCCGTTTTTAAGATAAGAATCCCAACTATCCAATAACTAAACCTTCGTCACAAAGAAAAAAATAATTAGAGTTCTTCTGCGCTTGACAGTATGTTTTCGGTAGTTTGGGAAGAATTTGGCAAGAAATTGTTGCTAACTGAGGTCCAGAATTTGGCAAGAGAAGAGTCTTTTAGTAATGGAGAATATTGGAAAGAACACTACTTAAAAAATACGAATTAGAGCCAACAAAAAATAAAAACCCGGGACATACTCAAGGTAGGTAAACTAAGGTAAATTCGCGAAACGAAACTTACATTAACCCACTGGAAACCTTTCTTGATCCCTTGACTGATCCCGAATGTAGATTGGTTGACGCGTATCGTTTCACTATCAGAACGGCCAAAGAATATCGTTTAATTAGCTTTTTTATACCACCACCACCAACAAACAATGGTGCAGTTCCATTACGTTCGACTAATGGAGTTGGTAGCTATGGCGAGTGCATTGTACCATCTGTACAGTGCGCGACTCGCGGTGTTACCGGTGGGTAACAATGCCCAGCTCATGCGCATCGAGTGTACAATGGCTAGATTGTTGCAGTTTTCGTCTCAACAGTGCAACAACCTGCAGCAATTCACCTTGCCGATAGCCGCCCAACGTAAAGTTCTTTCCAGCAGACATATTCGTACGGTCCGTCAAAGACTTCATCATTCAAATTTCTGCCCGGGCTCGGCCCCCGGTTGCACGGAAGCTCTGTCAAAACGATGACAAAAACAGCCAGTTTCATACGAACCGTGTGCTGCGCTGCCAGAACCGCATGGGTCACTAAATTCGCACACAGCATGTAAGGTCTTCCGTGAGACTTTCTTGGCCGGGTTTTTCGACTTTATGCACTGCATCCGGTAGCAGATGAAGGGATTTGGAAGTCACGACATGGTTGAGAATGTTCTTGATACTACGGTGCATTGAACTGCGATGCACTTGCTGTCCTCGCGGACACGCTCTCAGCACGCGCGGCCTAGTAGAGTGTGTGCACGGCACGGTGCAATGAGACGGCCGGGCCGTCGCACATTGTTTAGCGGATTTTCAGTTGTGTGTTTAATGATAAATGATTTATACATTTGTTTTTATGAGCACCCGTGATGTGGTGACCGCAGCGTCATTCGCTTTGTTGCTGGCTAGTTGCAGCTTTTCCGCACCATGTTTGCATGGATAATTATACGACTCTTTGTTTTAGAAGCCCGAGCGAAGTTGGTCTTCAAAAGTGGCTCACATTTCAATTATAATTACCCGCTCAACGAATTACATTCGTTTCTGCATCGAAGATGCGTCAGCCTAGACCTGAAGGAAAGCAGGTAATGTGACAGAAACAAAACAAAAGCGCTCTGGTCGGTGTTGGAGAGCTCACAAAGTGTCATGATTATGGAAACTAATATCTACTTAACCGAGCGTTCACAATCAATCGTTTTATCAGTCTCAAGGAGAGACTTGTTAGGCATGATAAATGTCTATCATTTTCCGAACCGGGCTCACACTTACGAGCGTATTAAAATTGAAACCCCGTCCTGTTCCCGAGTGCTAAATGGAAACAGAAACAAAGCAACAAACAAACGCCACGAACAAAAATTCAATGTCGAATGAAAACCATAACGAATCAATAAACGTCCCGAAAACATACCCGCACCACCGTCGCTGTGGAGTCGAGCAACAACCTGTCCAAACAGCTCCGGAGAGCATATGGCGGACCCAGAACACACGGGCAAGATGAGCACATAAACAAACTGGCCAAAGCTTTTCGCACCAATCCGGAGGCCATTTCGGTAGATCCGGATTGATTGATGGCAGCGTTTTGTATCATTTGTCAACTGTTCCGCTATCAGCCCGGTTCACCCGCCTTCGAGGATCGCCGCCGTGGATCATCGCGTCATTCCCAAGCCCAAGACCGAACCGCAATCGAGGTGTGAACTAAAAATAACAACAACACCCAACACGATCGTTTGTACGCCGGCCGTACTGGCAAGCAAGCACACGCACCACGCAACGCGAAACTACCGATCATCTCCGAGCGCCAACCTGAGGCCCCGGGTTGTTTTGTTTTATTCGTGCGCTGTTTAAACTATCCGACTTCCATCCATCCATCCATCCTGAAGCCAACCACGGTCGTGCACAGAGTGCTCCGAAAATCACCTATTGCGCCTGCCCAGTATCGTTTTTCTTTATCAAATTTATTTATTTAGCTCTTTCGTTCATCTTCTCTCTACCGGGCTGCCCGGTACAGCAATGCTGACAGCGTCGCGCGGATGGAGTGACGGAAAAATGGCGATCTCAAAGATGATAAATTTGGCCTGCGATTCACTACTCACCTCCCTGTTCCGTTTCGGTATGGATTTGAATTTCAAATCGAACCTAATTTGTCTTGCATTTAGCATGTCGCCTGAATTGATGTTAACCGATTTTCGGTGTTTATACCGTCTCGATGTCACATCAACCGTTGGGCTGGGCTGGGCGTCTGGTTTATCAGCTCATCCTGCGAGCTGCTGGCCAGTGATCCTGCCAGTGCCGTTTTCATTTCGTTTGTTGATTTGTGTTGCGAGTAGTCGTTTTTTTTCTCTCTCTTGATCTTCTCCTTCCATTTCAGGAGGAGGGACAACCTGATCAAGCGACGAGTTGATCACGAAGTTAACGAAGTGTTTGAGCAGTATGTGTTTGTGTTTGGTTCGCTTCCAAAAAGGCACCAATACGCAATCTTTCACGCAAAACAGTGAACACAGTGTATCCTTTCGGTGACCGTGGCTTTAATTTTATTATTATTTCTCATTCACGTCAGCCCGGGCCATCAACAGGGAAGATGGGTGTGCTTGCCGTGTGTCAGTGACGATAATGATGTAGATCTCTCGCACAGCTCTGATTAGGTGGATAGGGGAATTGCCGGAGAATCGACGGAAGACATTAAACTGCTACTTTACCATTAGCCGTTCGCCGTTGACAGTTGATCCATCGAACGCATAAGGAACATCGGTTCTTGGAAATCGTGGCACAACACACAAAATCAAGCGAAACTTTCTCTGGCTATATTATTTAGTACCGATTGGATCTGGCTTTTGGGCCCCGGCGAAGGTGAAGAAGGGTTGGGACGAGCGAAGAACGTGCGATCGTGTTATTGAAATGTGATATTAGTGCGAATGGAATGGGATGTCTTCTACTTTGACCTCTGCTTGAAATTTAACCACCTGGCGATAAGATAAGTAGATCGTTAAATGTTCAATCAATGTACACACTGAGTCACTTAATTACCTGTACCAGTTTAGAGTCAATTTCTCTATGGAATCTTTATATCAGGCTCAATATGACACGATACACTTTCCCCAACAAAAGGAAGATGACAAAGAGCGTCCTTATATTTCGAATGTGTTATATAAGCATCCCTAGCATTGCAGCATCTGTAACAATCCTTTGAACTGGCCGCTCACATCCAATCGCACACCGTGATGATTAGAATTTTAAAGGCAAAAACAGCCAAAAGAAAAACCAGTCAAAGCTTTCTATCCCGTAATCAGATGACAGCCGAAGGGAGTCACTCAAACACGCCCCATTGGCCTCAAACGTAGTTGATCTGCTGAATTTTACGACAAATATTCATCTTCCTTAACGACACACGCGGCTGCTACCGAAGTAAGCCACCGCTGGCCACCGGGGACCCGGGAATGGAAGTGTTTTATGGCTCCCATTAAAAATCGATTGATAATGAACAAATAAAAGCTGGAATGCAGGGAAACACTCGCCAGCTTCGTTTTATTTCGTGGAAATCGCCCCGCGGATAGGGGGCTCATTGAAATTCATAGTTCAAACATCTCCAACCTGAAGTCTACCACCGTAAGTCGTCTGGCTGGGCCAAGAAAAGCGGATCGATTATTGCAGAGCGCGCACACACACACACACGCACACAGCTGGAGCGTCAAAAGTCAGTATCGTTCTGTGAGTAAGGTTTCGGGCAGAAGTTGAATGCACTTGGAGCGGACGTACCTCAAACGCGGCTGAGTGGAAATGGCTGCTGATCTTTGAAGGTGATCTTGAGAGCGTTCATCATCAATCCTGCATCTGTCTATCTGTTGTTCTAGTTCAATTAGATGCTTCACCAATTGCAAAGAGACCATATTGCTTCCATACCGCCCTGTCTATTCAGGAAATCTTGACAGTCGCTCTTGAACAGCGTACATGGTCAATATGGGGTTTGGCGTTTTTTTTTTGTTTCTTTGCATAAGCACAATGAGAAGGGTTTCTCAATAGGTTGTAGAGTAAAGTCAAAACCAAACACAAGGCATATGAACGTTAGGCTCAGCATGGTTTGGATGAATGGACAACTAGTAGGAAAAAATGTTTCCGGCCTTGAACTTCAAAAACCAATACCAAACATGTGATGCAGATAGCGGTTCTAGAGCTAACGATAACACCCCAACAAAATCAAGTTTATTTCATAAAGATGTTGTGCAAAAATCGCAAACAGGAGTATTGCAATTGAATTTGTGCTAGTAAATTTAAATGGCAACTCGTTATGGATTTGAGCTTCATATTTTTATTCATTTACCGCCGTACCATCATCAGTGTGACAGTTGGCAATCAGTGCTGTAATTATCGTCTCACCCAAGCCACGGTCAAGCTTTATCGAAATCCAATTAAGAAAAAGTTTTTTTCTGCGCTCTCTCTCTCTCTCTATCTTTCCAAATCGACTATCGCTACCACGTCCGAAGCTCTTAGGGCATCAGTGACAAGTATTTTGCATGCGCATTACCGTTGAATTGGCGCTCGTTTTGTGCGCGTGCACACACACACACACACACGCACCGGTTGCTAAAGCTCATCAACCGTACCGTCTACCGGACCCGAACCGGGTGAACTTGTTTTGATTCCCAAGGATTACCACTGCCGGATGCTGTCCGGGGCAGTTCCAGATGTGGGGGTTGCTCTAGCTGCACCCAACCGGGGGTCGATTGCGCTGGAACTTTAACTACGGGACACGGTGATTCCTATCTGATAACGCGGAAAACATCTGAATTAATCCTCAATTTATCTCTGCATGATACTATCTGTGATATATGCGCTCCGGCCAATGGTCGCCGTTGGGATGCACTGCTCGATACCTTCCGAACCCGTGAGGCGAGGACTTTGAACGGGTCATCTCTTCATTTATAGGTCTTGTTCGTGTACTTCTGGTGCAAGTTCAAGTTTTGCCTTCATCAACCAAAACCGAATGCGCTGTTACCCGGAGCAGTTGATATTGCCGGTGGTGGTAATGGTGGCCTCCGGGGGCCTCCTCTGTTCAGTTCAGATCAGTTGACAGTTAGCTGTCTCATCGGTGGATATCAAGTTTTAATCATTTTTCCCTCCGCAACAGCACAACGGTACATCCGTACAACTGGTTCGTCGAAAGCAATTCATCTAAAACGCTGAACCGTATGGTACAGTTCAGCTTTATGATCGGTATTATTTATTTCTCTTGCAGAATTTTAATTGCGGTTCATATTGATAGAAAGGCATAATCGGGGAAGGGTATATGGGGGGGCAGAATAATGCGTTGCGTTGTGTGTTGCATTTTCCAAAACAAAATTCCATCCTCCACTGTTAATCGTTAGCTCTGCAAAACAAATCAAGGATATGAAGCTTTGAGCCACATTCCTGGAGTACTCCGCAACGATGAGCTATCCGAACTCTGTCTGCAGCGTATTTTCATATGCACCGGAAGATGTCGTTAATGCAATTCCATTCGTGATGTACTAATCCTGCACACATCGTGACCTCTATTCCCTTGAAATCGGTAGCAGCGATGAACTGATGATGTCACTGTCATATGTCACTGCATATTGTCGTACAGCACGAAGCGATAGGAGAGGGAACGTAATCCCTTGTGCAGGAAGCAGCATACCGCGTATGCTTAAAAGTTTGATGGATATGCGAATACATCACATATCGTTTTACAACGATACTCTACACGACTATTGCTAACCATATCATTCGTCTGCTTTACTTGCTCGCCACAAACTAATGTCGCCTCAGATCAAGCAATGAATATTCCGAACCGAACCGACGAGTGATATCATCGTTTGTTTAGTGAAAAAAAAGTAGCTTAAACACAACCGAGCCACATGATAAATCGCAGTGATAGAGTGTAAAAACACGTTTGCTTGCACAGGACACACGATATTTTAAAAAAAAAGCACATCCTCTGGCCGGATTATGGAAATTGGCGCCATTTGCAGCACATTTTGTCAACCGCTAGATAGATGATCGCTGTCGTTTGATTATCTACAATCAATAAGGCTTCGCTCAACAATTGATGAAATTTTGTTATGAAATTTGTAGACAGAAAAAAAAAGAACAGCCAGAAACCAGTTTACATTGTGCGCCGATAGATTTGTCGTCCCAATGCGGTTGGAATGCTTGTCTGGATGTCATGCCCTTTGCTAGATTTTCGTTTCCAATTTACCGGACAATCACGACCAAATCTACGCAAGCCCCAGTCTTATCTAGGGTAATGCAATAGCTGCTGGACCTGCTGATGAAAACAATGCAAAATGTTGTTCGTTTTTATATTTCTTAATAACTCACGACGGTCGCGATCTCGAAGCTTGCTACCGTTCAAGGATCCGTACCACAAGCAATCATCCTCCCACTGTAAATCATTCTCCGGACGGTTCTCCATCCATGCTTAGACGCCTCGTGATAGGGAAGCAGCTTCCAAACTTGCCACGATTTTTAGTGCCAATGTGCCTGTGCCTGTGTCGAACTATTCTATAGAAAACAGGGAGTTTTCCTGAAATTCCAGAATTTGCTACTAACTTCTAGCTAACCGCCGCACGATTTGTACCAACCAGTCAGGTCTTTCTGTGACCTCCCGCTTTCTCTCTCTCTCTCAACACGGCAGGCGTGCGTTGTTACGCGACAAAAGATACGATAAGTGGATAAGATCAAAATTTTGGGCCAACTTATCCTCCCCCCAAGGCGCACAGGCCTGACTGTGGCGAGGCGTTTCGACAGAAATAAAATAAAAATAACTTCCAGCGCTGCGCGCTGCATGCAATCGTGTTCCTCGTGCTACAATTTGTGTTTTATAAGCGTACGATCGGCATGAATCACGCTAGCAAAATCGTGGACAACTAACCGCGCAAAGAGCTATCTATTAGTGCAGCTCCTAATGATCACGATTAACGTCATATGTAGCTGACCTTAGGGGTTATGGGCCGGTTCGGTTCGGTGCATCAAACGGGCACCTTAATTTGCTGGCCTCATGCAATGCGGCAGTGATTACCCGAATATTGTTTTTGCATAGTTCCAACAATGCTATGTTATTAGCTCACGGGTATCCGCTAAACCTGGCATAAACCAGGTCCTATATGGTTTAGCTGTATACAAAAAAAAATGTAGAGCGAATAAACTATGATATGGGATAGATCAGATGTTTCTTACAGTCTCGTTTCTCCACATTACATATTTTCCAATTGACAGCACACACACACACACACACAACCCCAAATTGGTATCATGCATGTGTTTTTTTTTTTTTTTTTATTCATATAGAACGGCCTGGCCGTATTGCTATCATGCATGTGTTGTGTCATTCTAATTCTTGATGATGCCTTGCCGAACGAAGCTTCTATGCATCTTTCCACAACAAGGCAAATCATCTCAAAACCTTCCTATGCTCGTCAGCACAATGGTATACAACGGTTCCGATTCGTTTACTATGAGGATGTCGACAAAATTGCGACACACATGGGATTGTGTTGTGCCGGTCGACCTGTGCTCGAAGCTGACATTCAACGGAACCGATTACACCTATTACACTGAATGCAATCTTGTTTCCTCTTGCAGGTTGCATTGCCACCAACAGTTGCAACAGTTGCTTTGTAGCCGCTTTCGGTACGTATTGATGAACGGGCGTCTCGCAGCATTTTGCAAGTGCATTCGCCCGGCCACCCAGCAGGCCCCCGTGTGGGGATGTGTTGCATTGCACGTGCACTTGGGTCTTCACTGCAGACCCCAAAATGAGATATCAAATCTTGTGCGCTGCCACACAATGGAACCGGACGGAATACATGACCGGAGATATGATGTGGTAAGCTTAATTGTGGTATCGATGCCACGCGCAGACGATTGTTTCCGATTTTTAGTACTAATCCATTATGCTGCTAGAACTATTGCGACATGCATTCATCAATTTCCTTTCACCAATAGAGATTGCAAACCCCAACTTGAGGTTTTTAAGCAATCGCTTTTCATTAAGTTATTTTACTTTTTACTGTACGCCTGTACGATTTCAACTTTATTGCTTTCTAATTATATTACATAGACTGAACGAAGCTTCTATGCATCTTTCCGCAACAAGTCAAATCATCTCAAAACCTTCCTATGCTCGTCAGCACAATGGTATACAACGGTTCCGATTCGTTTACTATGAGGATGTCGACAAAATTGCGACACACATGGGATTGTGTTGTGCCGGTCGACCTGTGCTCGAAGCTGACATTCAACGGAACCGATTACACCTATTACACTGAATGCAATCTTGTTTCCTCTTGCAGGTTGCATTGCCACCAACAGTTGCAACAGTTGCTTTGTAGCCGCTTTCGGTACGTATTGATGAACGGGCGTCTCGCAGCATTTTGCAAGTGCATTCGCCCGGCCACCCAGCAGGCCCCCGTGTGGGGATGTGTTGCATTGCACGTGCACTTGGGTCTTCACTGCAGACCCCAAAATGAGATATCAAATCTTGTGCGCTGCCACACAATGGAACCGGACGGAATACATGACCGGAGATATGATGTGGTAAGCTTAATTGTGGTATCGATGCCACGCGCAGACGATTGTTTCCGATTTTTAGTACTAATCCATTATGCTGCTAGAACTATTGCGACATGCATTCATCAATTTCCTTTCACCAATAGAGATTGCAAACCCCAACTTGAGGTTTTTAAGCAATCGCTTTTCATTATTTTATTTTACTTTTTACTGTATGCCTGTACGATTTCAACTTTATTGCTTTCTAATTATATTACATAGACTTGATTGGATATCTACATGTAAACCAAGGAGTAAAATAATTATATCAAAAATTCGTATTTGACATTTAATTATTCATAATATTTACAAAATATTCTTGATTTCCTTAAAATTTTTAAGTTAATAACATAGTTGTACGATGGTCACACTATCACGTAGCAAATTAGATTTGCCAAGCTCCGGTGAGCTGGTATCGTCATGAGAACGGCATCGGACGATACAGCCCATAAAGTTATTTTAAATTGTAGATCCAAACTGAGATAAAGTAATGACGTTGATGTGTCCGCCAAAAGGGCCAGGATACTAGACCGTTAACGTTAACGAGGACTTTTGGAGTCCGAGCAAGCGTTGGATTAAATCACCAATACACAATTCCCTATAAGTCCATCACCAAAGACAGCACTAACATACTATTGGTTCTCGAACCGAGTGTTTTAAACGAATATGTTTGCTTCTTCTTTTTTGTAACCTTTTGTAATGCTGTTTGATTAATTTTTTTTGGAAACTTAAAGGGTTTATCTAGTCATGTCCATATCGGTCGCAAATTTCGTCGGTTTTGATGTATATTTCCACTTAGGTCGAGTATTTTCATTCCATTTCGCATCCGAATGAAATGTAAACAAAACCAAGTTTAAGTTTGCTACTTCTTTTACCAAACAATTCTTCTTGTTCTTCTTCTTCTTTATCTCTGGCTCTACAACCTCAGTAGGTGGCCTGCTATTTCTAACTTTCTATGAATTATTTTTTTCACCGTAGTTGGAAGGCAGTCCTGTGTGAAAAGAGACGATCCAAATGGGATTCGATACTCTAGTCCTACTGTGCCGTCCACATCGTTAAGTGACTATATAAACCAACTATTTGTGATACATTCCAAGTTTTTCAATACCATTATTGTACCATCTCTTTTCTGGAGTTCGTACATGATCTGCATATCTACTCAGTCTCGATTGTGTTTCTATTGTATGTGGTGCTAAACGAGTATGTCAAGTCTTTTATTAAATATCTGATAGTATGAATGCAGTCTTCGTAAGCTTTTAGAACATCAGGTATATGCGTAAAAAGAACGATAGATATCTCCTCCTGAGTGGCTCTCTCAGCAGAAATGTAAAATTATTATCAAGATGCTTCATACTACAGCTCACATTGGATGATTTTGTTCCGAAAGCTGCAAACTAACGTAAATGTTGTGAAAAAAGTTGTGCTTGAGTTGTTAGTTGCCAGCACTTGTATACATTGTATACAGCTAAAAGTAGTGTATGAAGAGTTCAGCTTAAATTATACCATGATCAATCCATACCGTTGTTAATGATTTATCATTCCTGAAATGCATATGAAAAAATAAAAGACTAAATGCTCCAATTACCCATATATTGTTTCTAAGCCAAGTTCAAGTTGTTAGAAATGGTTCAGCGTGAGTACCGATGCCGTTTATCGTAATTTTATAAGGCTCTAAAAATCAATGTTTCAATCACGCAAAAAAATCTCATAGGTACGACGATAAAACCTGATCATCAAAGCCTATTCGTACCATTCGAGGAAAACAGTCCAACAGAATTCCTGCCATTCCAAACTCTCCCTTTACGTGTTAATTAAATTTATCTAAATCAAAAACCAATGTTTCCTGCCATGTCGCCACACACTTCCTAGAAGCAAAAACAAAAACATGAGCCTATATTCTCACGTATGTGTGTCGGTCGGTTGAGTCCCGCGTGCACTGTCGCGCCGAGCTACGGTTGTACGAGTCTTTATTTTAACTGATTCCCTTCCGGACCGGGTGGTAGATGTATCGATAGATCTCATTCCACCGTCGCACTGGTGTACACGGTTTCAAGACTCAGCATCTCTCAGTGTCCCAGCACGCCCACGACACGGTGTCGCTTTAATTACGTGCCAGCATAAAGATCTCGTGTGTCTGTGTGTGCAAGTTGGGCGACGTGAGGTCTCGCCGAGCGGACGAGGTTGGAATGGATCGGTAAAATGTTGCCATTTCCCAACCGATACCGCTTCGGTCCGTGCAACGTGCAGGGTGCATCTGCCCTCGCGCCGATCGGTCGATTGGTAAACGTTGGTGGAGTTGCACTCAAAATGCGGTGTCGGAGACCAAGGAAAGCGGGGATAGGCTATCCACAACTCTCACCTCACCAGGATCGGTGCTCATCGGTGCACTATCGGTGAGTCGGCGACAACGGTGCCTGCTAGCATCCTTCCCTGGGAAGCCGCTCAGTGGAGCAAAGCGAAGATCTCATTAACAATTATTTTGATTTATCATGTGACGATTTTTCTTTCGCCCTGCAGCTAGACGACCTCCATAAAGCTCGATGGGTAGACGGTTGACATCGTCTTCGGTGCTTGCTGCCCGGGCCAGACCCGACCCGGCCGATCTTGGTAATGGTTTGACTCTGCTCGATGTCGGCACGATTCCAGTGTACGGCTAGGCCGTACGTTTCCGGCCTGCGAGAGGAGTTCGAGAAAACCAGAAATTATACATCACTGCACTGGCGGATTAGGCACTGGCGGATGCAATTTGGCTAAGGCCGGCACTACTCTCGCCCTTGGCACGGCCGACTGACGTCCAATCAAGATGGTCCAGGCAGATGCAGCAGTAGGTGCAAGTTGCAGAGTATCACACACGACTAAGGCGGCAGCAACCTGCAAATGTAACCAACGGAGCCGACCGGATTGTGCCTCGGTAAAACAGCCCCATTAGTAAATCGTCAACACTGGCAGAAGATGAACGCTGTCATTAGACCACCCTATCTTGGAGCAATTTTTTTAGCACTTTCCATGCAAGCCGCCGGTCGACCGTATACACAGCCGTCAAACCACTTTGCACACTGGTGTTTTTTTTTTGTCATCGTGTGTTGTGTGTGATGTGATACAGCTTCTCTATTGCTCTATCGGCATCCGAGCGCATCCCCAACCACCAACGTTCAGAAACACGTTAAATGTTTATCTTTTATCGTACTCGAGTGCTCTCCCTCTTACTCTCTCGATCTCTCTCTCTCTCTCTCCCTTATTTCGCACTCCCTTCAGCGTGTTGCGCATCTAGCAGGTTCTGTGTGAACTGGAGACGCACGTACGTCTGTACATCATTTTACCCAGCTCAACCACATTCGGTGCGCTTGCCACAACGCCAAGCCAAGCCGGCCACTCACCGTGAACGATTATTTATTTTGAAATTAGATAGTTTCGCTATAATTAAGTGTTTTTGCTTCAATAAATGGCCATGCATATGTCGCACACCCGGCCTGCCACCACTGGTGGGGATCATTTTTCTGAAACGCAAATTAACACTACGCGCGGTGCCGATTGGTCCCGAGGGTAGGCGCGAAATATAGTTTCGAACGGTGGCAGATGGCCCCGTACACAGCGCGGCGGAAGCTGTGGGCCACCGCGGGAGCGATTAGAAGGCTGCGCTGAACGACATTAGTGTATAAATAATGTCGTCACTGTGGCATGTCGTTTGCGGATGTCAACAGCTTTAGCGTCAACATCATTCTACACACTGGTAGCAAAAGTAACGAGCGGCTGGTTCCATTCGGTTACAATCTTAATGAGTTTTACGAGTATCTCTATTTGTTGGAGTTCGCAAAACCGGCCAATGCTAGAGGTTGGCAAGCAGGTTGCCACGCTGAGTGTTTTAAATGGGCACTTTTGTGTCAATGCATCGAAAGTAATGCTTCTTCAGTGAAGAAGCTTTGCAGATGCTGGGTGGACCAGTATTTCTAGGACTCGGATGCTAGTTGATATCATGAGCCCATCAGAGACTCTATTTTTAATTACCTGTTTCTAAAAGTAAACTTTGAACTGCGAAAATAGTTCTTACAATCATTATGAGGCGAATGAAGCCTATGAGACTAAAAACCTCTCTAAATAAATGAAGAAAAATAATCCTACAATCATGCCGCAATTTAAATCTGTCAAAAGCACTGCTGCTTGGACGGGCATCGATTCCGATATTTGGGTTGCAATGTTGATCTACAAATGTTTTCCAAAGTTATGTTTTTTCCCCTTACGCGTTTCCCACCCCTTTTCAAAACAACGTTGCTTGACGTACATAAGCTCCGCCCACTTTTCTAAAACACTTGCAGGAAAGAAACGCTTGCACTATGGACACCCAACAACACGTACGTTTGTTGCAACTGTTGACGGTGGCTGCAAATGGTACAATACCCGTTTTGTTTTTTCGATCATCAGGTTACGCGAATTTGCGCTCTTGGTCGTTTTGATCATCGGTAAAAGACTCGAGAAGGCCCCCCCTAGAATTATTTGTGTGCAGCACTGTAATCTGTCAATTTTGTCGCACAGTGTTTTTTCATGCGGTCAAAATTTATTAAATAAATACAATATCTATTATTGCTTAAAATACTTTCCAGACACGGAGCGGTCGCCCCAGAACGCCCATATAAGTTACCGGGCAACATTGCCAAAGTCCAAACATGTGTCACAGCCTATCGATCGACGATGAGTAATTGCCCCAGAACGCCCATACGAGTTATAAGGGAAAGTTGTTCGACATCAAAGGGGCGGTTTATTGGCCGAATAGTTCATCCGTTGCTAAACTGAAGAGATGAGATGATCCTTCGCCATCAAAATAAGAGATTATGATGAGGGAAGAGTTATTTAAATTCCAAATTTAGCCTTTTTTTCCTTCAATTCATTCATCTTTTTTTGTCCTCTCAGAAGATCATCCGCACCCATAGTGATGTCTTTGCGACATGTGCTGCGAGTTGCATACTGTTAGGCGTTTTTCCTATAGGGACCAACCATTTTCGTCAGGGGGGGGCCTTCTCGAGTCTTTTACCTGATCATCGCTTGGAGACGCTCACGTTTTTCGCTCGGTTTCTCGTGTTCGATCCTGAGCTGGGGTGAAGCTTGCTGAATGCCGTTCTTTCAGATGATTGCCCAAAAATAAACAGATGACGTCACAAAACCTGTTTCTCCGGTGTCCGGTGTGTAGAATGTTGTATTTGCTGTTGGTTGAAACTGGTAAACAAACAGCTGTTGGTCGTGCTATTACGATCAAGATGCTAGTCGTGTTCGCCGTACCCGTTGGCGTGGCTCATTATTACACCTCAGTGATTGAGTATTTACGATCACCAAACCCCTCTGACAGCGGTACGGTTGTCAAACATCCTGGTTTTTGATACGCAGTAGAATCGGGTTTGTTTTGCTTCATTTGGAGCTTAATGATTTTTGGCGTTATTAGAGCACTTGTATCTGATAATTATCAGGGTGAATTGTTTACTAAGTAATTTACCCGGAAACCTCAAAGTCTTAACGAGAGCATCATCACGCATAGATGAAATATCAAAGCAATTTCTTATTTTATAATCAAGCCAGTTTTCATCCTGTCCTAAAAGATACTAGTATTAAATCTAAAGTCTAAGTAACTTACATACTCGTTAACTCGCCGAGCTTTAAGCTCATAACTGCGTTTGCTCATAAGTGCGTATGATATTTCTAGTTTCATGGATCAATCTTTGTTAAGGATGTTATCTTGAGACAATTCTACAAAAGGTGTAAATGTTAAAAGCAACAGCTTTTTATTGTAATGAGGCAAATTAGTGCAGTCTCTGTAGGATAAGATCTTCAGAAGAAGGTTCTTTGCAGTGCTATTCCCAATCTATTGCTGTTTTGTTTTGGCACAAAAACACTGGAATCGACAAAGTCTTTGTAGATCAATAATATTTGGCTTCATACGCTGCTTCCGCTTTTGATGATTTTTCTAGGCTAAACGTTAAGTTTTAAGTCTGTGAATATTCCGAGTACAGGTTAGTTAATATTCCGATATTCCTCTCTAACTCGTCTAAATGAACGTGTGAAGGACACCACGCCAAGTCTCATAAATTTTAATTTACCCAAACTTGTGAATTGATGCGAACTTAGGAAACAAATGAAAATGTAAATTTCGTATGCATTCTCCCTTTTCAATTCTTTCTTCAATCAAGCGAAACACTCATTTGCTGGACATATCCGTTACATCCACTGGGTTTGTGTATTTCAATTAGAAATGGATGCGGTTTGGTGAGAAACACATTAGGTTCAATAACACAGCCTCCTCCTTAGATGCTTCCGGGTAAGAAACCGTTCAGCGTAATGGTGGTTAGTTAGTTGTGTTAAAAGAACTTCCAATTCTTCGACATTCTCATCAGATAATGATAGGTGCAATGTTTCAAACAAGTACGGTAATTATAATCACTGTTCGTTTAATACACAGCATCAACACCAAAAGCAACGAATCCCACAACTCTTCCCAGAGCTAGTGCCCCTTTGTGGTTCCTCACAGCTGCCAAGGAAATGTAGTAGGGAGGAGGTGCAAAATCGAATTTCGCCAACAAATTCCACCCAATAAAATCGCGCACGCACACACACACACACACTCGCACACACATCGATCTAGCAGGGGTGAGATCCATTTTCAACCGATCGGCAGCCATGTAACGAGCGTTCGGTTCACCTTACCGTACAATGCCTACATTCACCGTACTGACTCCAGCAGCCATTCCACCTGTGGCGAAAGCCGCCACAAATGAGCACCGTTCGTCTAACGAACCGTGAGAAATAAAGCTATTTGACGCCTTCGTATTTCATGTTTTATTATTACTTTGTCTTCGAATCTCATGTTGTGCCTCATGTTGACCATCCGGCCCCGGGCCCACCTGCCCGGCTCACGTTGAATCACGCCCGATCGGTTCAGGCGGATCAGACCGCACTCTAGACGAGCAGCACCAGCCTAGACGAGCGCCCCATTTGCACCTAGGCTATCAGCACCGCATCGTGCGGTACCGCACTGAGACGGCGCAATGAGACGTGTAAAGCTCAACGAGAGCATCCGGCCAGGAAAAAGTAAATAAACCAGACCTCCGAGCCCAAATCTACGAACCCGCCAGCGCCATGAGTACACGGGCGAATTCGTCGATGGCAAAGGAATTGGAGGTAATTTTTCTTGCCACTCACCAGCAACATCTTCGGTATCGGCCGCTGTCTGTGTATTATAAATTTTTCTGCTTCTCATATCGGTACATTATCTCACCTTCGCGACTCTCGGCTTGCCGCCCGCTCGGAATGGTGGCTCGCTTTCACTGTCGATGGTAGCGCTCGATATAGCGGCGAACCGATCACCATGCTCGACCCGGTGTATAATGCTTGTTTCGACGAAATGATCTTGCTCTTATGGTGCACTTGCAAAGAGCATCTCCGTTTGCTCGCCCACTGCCCGGGCGCAGGGTAACACAAGCACCCACCGAACAACCGCTACTACAATCTTCAAGCTCCGCTCGCTGTGTCCTTCCCGTTCAAATTGCTCGCCGACTGTTGGCGGCCCGTGCAGTCTGAAATTACTGCTCTCGTTTAGCCGGCGCAGATTGAATCACTAACCGTCGCATGGACTGTTTCCAGTTAGCAGTGGGGCTTAATTTAATTTAGTTGGTTGTTGTGCCGATTAGTGAACATTGTAGTTCAATTACGATGCTTGTAGGTTATAGATCTCGCAGAAAAACAACCCCTTCGTATCGGATGTTTATTACTGTATCGTCGGCAATAGGGAAAATTAAGAAATTTTGCTTGCTAATTTTTCCTCCGCCAATGTGTGGTCGCGTTTGGGCTTACTGATCTAGTATTTATTGATAGATGGAGCTTTCAAAATCCAATCTTGCTTGCTTTAAGTAATGTAACATGTTTTATTTTTAGATATTTAAACAGAACAGAAACGCTATACATAGCTATAGACATAGACATTTGAATAATTTTTCCTTACATGGAATGTTTTACATTTTTTTTTTACCTTAAATACAGTTTAATTAGATTATCACCATAATTTTGATGAACAATTCCCGATCATACGATCATTTCATTTTCCTTCTAGTTAAGCGCCTTGAAGTATGCAATGCAACGTTTTCGCTGTTCGCACGTCAAGGGTGTCGAACACAGTTGGTGCATTACGAACAAATTTCACATCGACATTCGAACACAACATCTAGTAAATATTTAATATTTGTGTATTTTCAAAACATAGTCAAATGTTAATGAAAGCTTGTTTTAAATTTTGGATAGGATTTTTGTAGGATTTATATAAAATTAAATGAAATTTGTAATTGATATTCTCCACGGTTATTCGTGGTTAATTATAGACATGGTTTCTATCCTATATTTGCCTCCATTTATGGTCAATAAACCTATGTCAAAGGTGTAGGATCAACATTAATCACGCGAAGAAGCTAAAAAAAATAGAATATATTGTCAATGAAAAAAAAGAATGATAATTTTGCGATTTTTTTTACAAAAACCTAACAAGAAGATTATTTTTTACTCGTCCGATGACAAGTCCGCTTTATAAGTAGTAGCAGCAAATGGCCGTTGAATACACATTTATGTATATCGCGCGCGTTTATGTTCTGGGTGCGGTATGAGCTATAATCATACTAATCCCGCACAATAAGCTCGGCAAACAGGTGGAACCCCTTCGCTGCGCGTCAGGGGAACGATACAACAACATGGCTAGGAAGCATACGTCCGGCATCAGGCCAGAAACAGGCAAACTCGTTGAGCTGGGTCATCGATGTCACGGGTGCTAGCTTCACGTTTAATGGACCGCACAAGCGGATGGTGGTGCAGATTAAAACGAGTCGTAAATTCTACCATTTTATAACAACACGGAGGACTTTTAGACAATGTCATTAGGTCAAAAACGAGAAGCAGCACGGATTTGTTGAAGCGGGGTTTCAGACATTCTAATGTGTATTTGTTTGACTAGTTTTAGTTAAATTTGAAACCATTGTACTGTGCAGGTTGTAATAAAGATGAAATTTATTTTTATACTGCAGTAGTATAGGTAAGATCAGAATGTTTTTGAGGCATAGGAATCTACTTTAGAAGAAGTTATGAGTTACGAGTTAAAAAAGAGCTTAACAAATTGGTACAAATTATGGTTCTGATTAATATGAAATCCAAGGGCTACATTAGAATGACTGTATAAAACATTCAATATTCATTTTATTCGGTACTTGTTTGTAATTCTTGAATGCACCGCATCTGATATAATATTTAATGAGGGAATCAGTTTTACTAGCTTATTTACATGAAATCTTGCAAATTGAACGAAATAAGTCATTATAAAATAGTTCAATAATGCAGTATCAAATCTGACCGTTTTAGCATTATTGCTGCTATCTGTTAAATTTGTATACAAAAAATTTGTGGATTGCCCGCTAGTGAGTATAATATGGTAACTATCGAAAATAAAGGTCTACCATATTGTATTTTCTGTACTCCTGGAAGATCTCGAATATGAGTAAGTTACATATATGGATTCTCAAGCACAAACCTAGGTATAAAATTTTGCCATAAAAATACTTGTATTCTAGTGTTTTACGTATCAGGAACTATGGTGGAAAAGATTCATTGTTGTATGGAAAGTAGAAACATGTGTTTTATATACATTTCGATTACTGGATGCCAACAAATTATCATTGTAAGAGCATCCCGAAGTCTTGGAATATCCAGCAGATGCAACAGACATTAAAATCTACGGTAACTGAGGGTGAAAACAGTAGCGTTCAATGATGCTATTCCTCGCCCGACGCTTATGAGGAACAACACGAAATGTAATGTCTTGCCACAATTAAGCCTAAAAGCTCTGTGTTTAATCAACAACAAGAAGTTTGACTGCTGCTGCATTTTTGTTTTGAGTTAGACATGATTTATTATGTTTTCCGTATTTCAAAACCTGTCAAAATTGCACGACAAAAACGACAAAGAAAACCTGGGCATTGTACATAGTTCACGATTAGTTCATGTTTATATCAAAAGCTCTAATATGGTTTTTCTTAAGGTATCTCCTCAACTACTTGCTCTTAGTTCTGTCATGACTTCCAGTGTTGAATAATTAAATGGATTCTCAGTTCTAGTTTTACATCTTACATCTATCATTGCTTATCATTGAGCTAAATTTGAAATAAAAAAAATTATATCTTTTTTCCAGGATAATATTATACTTTAGTTTTTAAAGTTTAATTAAAAGTACATAACATTTTATTCATTTTTCTTCAGGCAATCTATCTTATAATCTATGAGTCTAAGCTTAATGTTCATTTATTGAATTCTGTAGTGAATATAATAAAATATGTTAAATTGTTTTTAACACATTTAATTGCTTTTCTACATCGTAATATTTGTCACGTAATCTGTTATGCATTAAAAATACAGTATTTCTTACAAAACACTCTAAGATAGTTCAGTGATAGAAACACTGGTTTTCCACCGACAATTTAGTTTAAATAAAGTGCACAGCCTTAAAAGAAGGTAGAAACAATTTAGTTTTTTCACTGACAATACTGTATTCTTGCTAAATTAAATAAAAAATGCCGAAAAAAAAGTTATACATTAAAGAAGAAACGAAGAAAAATACAAGCTTCAACAAAAAAAAGGTTGTATTAATCATTGTTTTGTTAGAAACCGGTTAACCAGACCTCTCTGAAGCTGGAGAAAATAAAGACCTAAACAAGAAAATAATATTAAAATTGTAAAAACATCGTTCGCTTGTTAGTTTCATCCTCTAGTTATCTAATTCATAGTTGGTTAAATCATTTCTAGATTTCACCCTGTTAGTCAGGATGCCTCCTGTCATATACTCACTACCAAAACATCCAATATTTAACATTTAATCCTGATCTGTCTCGCTGATATAATGAATATTTTGCTGCTTTCTATTACTCATCAAAGACCATCCGTTCACAGCATGGATGGTACGTTACTAATTAATATTTTACGTTTTACATAACTTATCCAAACAGAGACGTGTGTCGGCGATAAATACCCTCGAGAGTGATTGCAATGTCCAACGGTAGTCATCGATACCAAACAAATAAAGACGTGTCGTTGTACCTTATCCTGCATCAGTAGCAAACAGCAGCCACATCAACAGTGACAGAAGTCAGTACGAACACGGCGATATGCATAATTAAAACATATTTTCTCATAAACAGACACCTATTTTGAAGCTGTAGAAAGAGTCATAAAATAAACTTTCTCTCTCCCTGCTTGCACTGACCGCTCCAGGGCATCGGGCAAGGTTTGGTCCGTTTAAATTGTCTTACTTCAGCTACAATCCTGCCGGCCGGCCCTCAGCCCACAGCGGACGGGTCAGGGGCTAAGGCAAAAGAAAATTATACCTTTATCATGTCACATGCTTGAATTATTGGTCAAGTTCCCGGGCTTGATTTGGAGTGAAATTTATCGGTTCACGGTGCTCGATTTCGCCTATCAGACCCGACGTTCGGTCGGGCTACATCAAATGGGTAGCCGAAACAGCTCACTAAAGGCGTTCTCGATACGATCATTTACGCAGCTTAAAGTGTTAATTCGTGCCCAAAGTATGGTGCCAGCCTCAGCTCAGGCAGCCAGAATAAAGACGGAAGACGGCCGATACACTACGCTGTGTTTCCACTGTTGGCACGACAACTTGCACTGTGGGTATCGGTTAGCGCATTCGCACATTTGGCTTGATGTATCGGAAATTATCATCATCAAAATAATTCGCCAAATCGTAAATTTAATTGCCCGAACGCGCTTCCATTCGATTTCGCCCCCTTTTGCGCGAACCGAGTGTGCGGCTCATTGCTGCCGTGAGCCGTGTATGTCGCGTCGGTGCAGTTGCATATGATTGGATGTAAAATTGCATCGAGAGCAAAATAAAGCCTGCAGGACCATTGCCAGGATGAGGTTGATTTCGTAGCTGATTGTGCACCAGCGCTGGAAGATGTGCCGAAAAAAAAAAACGCAACGCAAAACGATGAAGAAGCAAAGAAAAGAAGTGCATCACAAAATTCGGTCACTCTTGGCGTGGTGCAGATGATTCTTCGGGTGAACATAAATTTTTATGATTTATGTAATTTAATTTGCGAATGTAGCGCTTCCTTTTTGTCGTACAGTCCAGTACACAATCTGGACGATAAATATAGCCGATAGCTTCACGATCAAGCAAGGCTGGGCACAAAATGCAAAGTTCATTTCGGCTCAAAATGGGATCGCGCCCATGGATGTGTGTGAAGCACTACTACCAAGCTTCCAGCGTGCTGTGTTTCATCTTTTGCGACGATTCCAATATTAGCGAATGTGTTAAGGATGTGTGAAGCACCTTTTGCAATTCGTTCGCACTCGTTCCATAACATTGCGAAACGGTTTGGCAACGAATCAATGAAATGATGATATATTGCGCACCTGAAATGTTAAATAGTTAAAGAGGTGGGTTTTGATTGCCATTATGCGGCCTGATTATGGAAACTTCCGAAACCCCAGAAGGTCACCTGATTGTAGCGATTCGTGTTACTTTTTTTTGTTTTGCTGAGCACATTTGGGGAAAGCAAAATAAAACTAATATATCAACGCTTATTGAAGGTTGTAAATATGTAGACTTCTCTGTAGTCTGATTTCATCCTTACTACAGTTTTTTAGTTTCAATTTTATAATACCCACGCACCAAATTCGTATTTTTGCAACAACAGAAAACACACATATACACAAAAACAAACAAAACTCGAACAGATAATCGTTTTTCTTTCTTTTCCTTGGCAAAAAACAAACGCGCGCTCGATCCTATTTGTCAATTAACACGACCGATGAGCTCAACATGCTGTAATGATCATGCATACGGCTGCAACCCCATCCTGACCAACACTCGAATGAAAAATAACACCTTTCAGATAAGTCAGTGTCTGCATCGGGCTAATTGAAAGCCAATCGAAAAATAAGAAATCAACCACTAAATCCCCAACCAAAAGCGCGAACGGTCTCGTCCTCGCCGTGTCTCTGAGCATTGATCCGAACGAGGTCGTTGGCTGGGAATAACTCACCGAAAAAAGGTGAGACACCCCCTCCCTGTCTCCTCAGCTCCCCTCCTCTAACCGATCGGTTGACCAACGGGTTGCGTACGCCAGATCGGCCCGTCGGCTCGGATCACCGACGGCCAGTCGCGCCGGCTGTATCTTATCAATAAACATTTCAATAAACAGTAATGTACCGCAAAGATCAAAATTTGTAACGCACCGAACAGAAATGAATGCGCACGCGCGACTCTCGCTTGAGTTTCGCACCAGAGAGCCAGAGAGAACACACCCAGCAGTAAGCGACGAACCCCGGCATCATCAGAAATAAAAGGCAGATGATCCGTAACGTACAACACGTTTTGGATGTGTTTTGAACACGTTAAATCGCAGCAAAAAAGGTGGGGGAGGGGGAGACCGAGAGACGACACCGAAATGCACAGACTTGCCATCGCTGGCCATGCGCGGGAAAAGTAAATATAAATTACTTAAGTCCTGACCCCTGGCGTGGCACTACTATATATTGTTCGGTTTTATTCTTTTCGTGAAAATTGGGAATTTATGCTCACCAGTGACACACACACACATCGGGCGCATGCGTCCATGTGCAGATTTCGGGCGGGTTGCACGTACAGATCGCGCACTCTGTCAGATACTCCTACACTGGACCACATCTTTCGTGGTTGGTGCATGTGCACTATACAAACCGGAGGCATTCGATACAGACAACCTTGGATACGGTTTCAGCTGGGCTGCCATCGGGTGTTTGGCGGGATTGAGTGAATCCCGTCCCCATATCTGCGTCGTCATCAGCAGCAACGCTTCTCGCCACCGCAACACTACACCGAGGGCTTGACCGAGCGCCGTTTTCAAAACATTCCAAATTTGTACAACTTATGGGACAGATCATGTGAAAGGGAGCCGATAAAAGTTGGTTTCACTTCACACCTTACGTTACCGCACGCGATACGCGGACATACGCGTACGCATTCGCACAGTCGTCGTACCGTTTTGTAGCGGTCTGCGGCTGGCTTCTGCTAATTGAATTTGACATGAAAAATGTATCCCCAGTGGCATACTGGGCTTTGGAAAAACCTTGCAATCGAATGGCGTTCATCCTCTCGCCGGTTAATTGATTTTTAATCTTGCATGTAAATCAACGAACGCAGATGCACACACTGTTCGTATTCGATGGATCCGATGCGCGTGGATTGCACACGGCCACTGATAATGGTGATCGTGATTAGTAAATTCGCTCCATACCGTATCGCGAAAACAGATTCTCCCACTATCTTTAACGATAATGCGGAAAGCAGCGAGACGTGCGTTTGTGGCGATTTGTTTGACCGAGTTTTTATACCCATATCCTTGCATAGCGATAAGCCAATCCACGACTGTATTTTTTTGTGATAACGAAAAGCAATTGCTGCTTGACCTACATTGTTTACCAAAAACCATGTTATTTTTCACTCATATTCATTTTTGTTTTCTTTGATAACGTTCAGATATTTGAGATTATATCTCAGTGGATTGAAGACAGAAACAATATCTTGGTTGCCAGAGATTTCACAAGAGCTTTGTTGGAGCACTTGCACAGTATTCTGCAAAGTTTGGATTTTTTCCGTTAACTATTATAATTTTTGTCAATTATTACTCATTGGCAATCTTGGCCCACTGCAGAAGTCCTTAATAGTTAACACGCTGAAGCATCGGCGTCTGCCAATGTAATATCAGATCTTTCTAGACGATACATCAATGACACCACTACATCACTAGTTCTAAAAGACTCAAAGGATTTTTTATGGTTTGGGTCGTCCATTGCAAAGGCCTTCTTGCGAGGTCCCTTCAACTACGAGGTCTTCGTGGATTTGGACCGGGGGGGAGCACTAGCGGGATTTTCCTCTTCGGTGAGGCCCCCCTGACCGGCGAGGCCTCGAGCGGCCGCTCCCTCCGCACCTAGGTTGATCCGCCACTGATGTAAGCAGCTCCTCCATTATCTTTCCACACATACGCCCTTCTGTAACGTCCTTCACATAGATCCTGCTGAAGAGGGTTTCATCTGATTTGGTTAGAGTTTATAGTCCGTGTCTCAGAGGCGTATGTAAGTACTGGAACTATAAAGGTTTTATACAGTCCCAGCTTCATCCGGCAAGACAGGGAGGCTGCCGGTTAACAACCAGCACCCTTAAGCGCATCTAAACATTTATATTTTCTATCGTCTATGTGATAGTTGAAATTTTAGACGACTTTGGAAGGTTTGGAAAGGTTCCACGTTTAAAGAAGTTATTTTATTTATTTTATTTATGAATGCAATAAGTCAAACAAATGTCAAGGCCGCTTTTGATAGCGTGCCTCACAGCATTTTACTCGCCAAACTCGATAGGTTTGGACTTCCAGAATTCCTTGTACCTGGATAAGCTCCTATCTGACTGTGCAATCAGATTCTGTGAGGATGGTCACTCACATGTCAAGATAAATCCTAGCATCCTATGGTGTTTGTCAGAAAACCAACCTCGAGCCTTTGCTTTTTGTACTGTACAAACATCAATTATTTGTCCATGGTGCTTCAAGATGGAAATTCGTGAGCTCGAGGACCACCATGTTCCTTTACAGGCGAGCTGAGTGAGCGTTATGCTGTAAATCTATGTATAGAAAAATGTCCTGCTATAGTTTGCGTTGAGTGTCCAGCACTACGTTCTCTTCGGTCTACTTTAACGTGCCTTCCAGGATGTTTCGCACTCGAGACGATCTTTGGACGTCTTTTGGCTCTCGTGTCCTCTACTTTGTACGTGTCGAAAATTGATCGCTGTTTGTGATGTCTTTGAGCGAGGGATGTCTAGGGATGAATTCGTCAACTGTGTCAAGCATCGAGTGCGAGCTTCGAATGTCATCCTGTAGCGTTATTGTCTGTTGTAAACTCGCGTAATGTTTATAGATATTGCAGCCGCGTAGAAAGACTTGTTTTGTGTGTTTTGTAGCTTTATTTTCCTCTCCGTGGTTTTACATCGAAAGCCAATACCACACCGTCCGAGTAAAGTTAATATAAAGTAATGTTAATATAAAAATTAACAAAACTTCAAAATCGGTGCACCCTCGCTCAATCTTTCCTACCACGCGACTGACAAATCACCGATTTTCCCTCTTCTTCCCTATTTTCTCCTGCTGTCATTCCTCTCTACTGTCATTCCTACTTCCTGTCAAATTCCAATCCTTTTCGGTTTCAATCCTAACCGTTAATATTCAAAACTATCCCAACAAACATGCAATTAGTATTAAATTATACCAAAGAAACATGGCCAAGTTTGATAAACATAAGGCCGACAAATAGATGCATTCAAATCCAAAGCGATATCGTTGTTCTCTATTTTCAGGTCGGAACGTATACAATTCTTAAGCTTGGTCCATTAGTTCTCATAGTAACGCTCGTACGAAATTTAAATAAGTCAAATAGCGAGTTCGAGTCTACCAATCATAAGTTCTTTTTCGTGCAAGAACCTTAAAAAAAAGACCTTTTAAATTAAGAAATAAACTCTTTACGAATATCCAGAATATAACTATTATCCAGAACACGTATTACTGTATCGATTCTTCATGGCAACTATAATCACCTTCTTGTGCATCAGCCTCACACCTTCCTATTATTACACAATCATCAGCTCCTCCACGGAGCGTACAACAAAACTTCATTTTTCCCTGGTTTTTTGTGTGCCTTTTCCTCATTAACCTCGTTTTTCGCTATCCACTATCGGCAAACCGGTAATGATCCGCTTTTTTCCTAATCTAATTAAACCGATTCGACATCTTCGGATCATGTTCATCTTTCACATTGCCACCCGCGAAAGGGACCGTCAAACAGGCACGTAGGTACCTGATTCGGCGATTACAAGGCTTGGTACCCTTGTGTATACCTAAAACGGGCACCACTCGGCACCCTCCGGTCGTGTGCTGTTTGCACGAAAGAAGTACACACCAAGAATCCCAATCCCAACGCTGCCGAAGATATCGGTGAGCGGTACTAGAAGAATCGGGTTGCATCATTATGGGTTCTGACCTCGACCATTTTCGCAATACTTTGTGGCCACGAGGCAAGAATGAGATAATTGATTTTCCCTCCCGGTACGGGACGGGACCGGATCTCCCATGCGCCAACGAAATGCGCATCATCCTGTGCGCGGATGAACCCAAATCCGAACCTGTGAACGCGACGCGAAAATCCTGAGCAAATCGGCGCGTGGGCCGAGAGCATACCTTCGTGGGAGCAGCAAGCGAAAATGAGCATAATCCCATCGTTGCCCTCCACAGCGCGTTGTGGGACGAAATCGGAAGGCGAAAGGCACCACCACATCGGTGTGGCGTATGGTTAGCGCATCCCCCATACATGCACATATTTGTCCCCGGTTTCATTGGCGATTTTTATCCTGCGGGTGATCTCGGAGCAAACGGAACGAACGGATGCATCTTCACAGGCATTCGGTGTACACGGAACTGGGTGAACGCTTGCGATGCGAATGCGGCCGCCGTACACGGATTGGGGTCTTCGAGGCTGGCTCCGAAGCATCCGTTTGCCAGGAGAGAAACGTTTTAGTGTGCTGATAAAATCATCCATTTTACGAGGTTTTCGATGATCTTTTGAACCGACGTCATTGCGCGACTGGCAGCTTCAACTTCGTCAAAACTGCCTCGGCTGCACAGGTTTGCGGCAAATGCTCATCGGCTTCGTTTTTATTTTCTTCGAGGGCGGTCACATCAAGTGCCGATCGAATGTACACGGCTAACGTGTAAGCGCACCATGATGCCTTTCGGCTGACCTTAATAAATTAACCTTCTATGTGGAGTGTTGCATTACTGTGTCTTGGGTCTCTATGGTCTATCGTTAGTCTAGCGTGCAGTTGTTGATACTGTGCCAAGACTAGAAATTTACACTTTTTTCTTTGTTCACGACTACAGTCTGGTGCATGTGTGAGGCGTTTTATGGACCTTTAAACTCCTAACAATATTATTAATCATCCGTTATTTGGTGATTTCTTCCAGGAGTTATTTAAATACGTCAAATATTGCTAGAAAAGCAACCCAAAACCAAACCTTTTGCCTTATTCTGTTTCTTTTACGTACTGCAATTCTTTCCTTACATTGTAATGTACAGTGTCCGGTGTTATTCTCTTTATAGCCTTTTTATTACCCAAATCCCACCAGCGAAGTGTATTACGGCAAAGTGTTTTGAATCGATATGACCATTGCAATGGTCAGTGCCAGCCGCAACGACACAGCTCAAGTAGCTCTCGTCTCGTAATAGCTGCACAATCTACTTTGGATAAATAAATGAACTAGCCGGAATGAAACGCATAAACGGGTAAAGTGATGTGCAGGGGCTCGGCAACAAGCAACGAGAACACACAGGAACGAGACCAGCTCTCGATATTGATCGCGGGAACTCAAATCTGAAAAGAAGTCATCTTCTCCTGCGGTGCCACGGTTCCGCGATGTGCGATACACATTCATAAAATGAGAAATTGTTTGCCCTTTCTGAGCCCGGGCCCGGGACGCATTCTTCGCTTGCCGATATTTTTAAAAGAATGGTCTAAACACCAGTATCATCTTTAATCTTGATGTTAATTGGTACTGTAAATAATTTTCTCAAACATTAATGGATATTTGCAATAAAATCAAAGCTATTTAAAAGATCGTGCCGCCATCCCGACGTGGAACCGTAACCGTAGTGCACCGTTGGTACAGCTTCGGCCGGAGCGTTCAAATAAAACCAAAACAGAAAAAAACTATTCACCCGCGGGGGGCGCGGTCCTTCAGGGACAGAAGAAGGACAGAAGTCGAACGATACTGTGATGATACGAAAACATGAAACCGTACCGAACCGCTTGCACCACCGTCGTAGTTGCCGAGCAATGCGTCCACGCTGAGGGCAGGACGTGCGGGCCGGGTTTGTGAAACTGTGGTAGATGCGAATAATGTAAACGGCCGCCGCCACTGTTGTCGCGATGCCACCGTATTTTCAGGTCGAATACATCGAACAATCGTCTATGCTGTTCCGCCTATGCCCCGGCGACACATTGCAGCAGACCGAAGAGATTCAGCGTTTGCCGCAATTGCCAATGTCGGCGTGGATGCTTTTAACTCATCACTACAAAACCGCACTTCCTCAGATGGATGTGAAGAATGAGACAAAGTGGAGCGGTGCATTAGAAGAAAGGGCAGAAAATGGAACTGTTTGATATATCTCTACCGATGATCGCACTACTAGGCGGTGGTGTACTCGGGGACGCAAACCCGAAGGGCGACAGTTTTCTTTCTTAGGGATTTTCTATCAGAAATGTTTGTTGCCGTACTGTGAGCAAATAGAAATAGAAAATTCAATGCTACTGTCATGAGCTATTCCTTTGCAATTATTCTTTGAGAAATGTAGGGAGAACTGAGACAAATAGATATATAGATGCAGGATTGTGATACCATTTTAATTCTTTTAAAGAAATTACTAGTAGGAATATATATTTTTAAAGTACTTTTGTTAATAGTATTATTGCAGTTAGTATTTGGACTAAGTTTGACCTATTTCTATTGGTAGATATGTTTTCGTAGACTAGAGATACTAACACACATGCCAGAAGTACAAATAAGGATATTATGACTATTATGACTGCTACGTAGTATTTCCTGGGCACGGTAAGACACCAATAAACACAATGATCGAGAGACTTGCAATGGTATGGCAACAAGAATCGGATTGTTGTCACAACCCGACTAAAACTCAAAAATGTCTGAAAAAGTATGAATTTTTTTTTTCACACTGCTCAAATCTTAACCTCATGAATTATAGCACAGCGAAATGCACTTGAAAAGGACACAAAACGCAATTGCAATAATTCAAAAACCCAGTTAAAAGATAAAATTTAAACATTCTTATGAGGGAGAAAGTAGCATTAGCTTGTTCAAGATTCCAAAGCAGGATCGATACTAATGGTGGTTGGTAAGACACCAATAAACACAATGATCTAGAGACTTGCAATGGTATGGCAAGAATCGGATTGTTGTCAGAACCCGACTAAAAGTAAAAAATTTCTGAAAAAGTATGAATTTTTTTTCACACTGCTCAAATTTTAACCTCATGAATTATGGCATAGCGAAATGCAGTTGAAAAGGACACCAAACGCAATTGCAACAATTAAAAAACCCAGTTAAGAGATAAAATTCAAACATTCTTATCAGGGAGAAAGTAGCATTAGCTTGTTCAAGATTCCAAAGCAGGATCGATACTAATGGTGGTTATGTTAAGTGAATCTTGTTGAAAGCTTTGCATTTAAGGTAAGGGACTTGAAGGGACGTTTTGGCCAATGCTATAAATACGCGTTTTTCTCTTTTCCCTCATTAAACTGTCAAATATATCCTGAACATGCTGAACTTCCTTAATCTAAATTTTATATTAAAAACTATTTGTTAGCTTTAAACAGACGTAATTGTTCAACGTACTAGACACCAGTAGAAAAGGATTTTAGGTACAATATAAATGGTGAGAATAACCTTTGGTTTGAAGATTTTGTGGGTGATCCTCAAACTCTTCAAGGAACATAAATGATTAATGAGGGCTCCAAATATGTAGCTCAATCGTTTAAAGATAACCGTTGTATCTGCATTTTTCTTCTGTTTTCTAATATTTCTCGATCGATAATCGATAATTCTCGATTGCGTCCTATTGACTTCTTCACGGTAGCTGTTTGAATGCGTTTCAACACTTTTGTTGTTGTAATTCTCTCATCTGTCAATTCAAGATGCTGAATAAGATCAAGTAACTCAAATGATAAGACACTACAATATGGGTATTTTCCACGTAAAGAATCAGTTTTTCAGTTTTAAGCATCTTCGAATGAATCTGAAGGTCATTGTACCATCCACATGTTTAAGGTTCTAATTGAGTAAAATTCTAAGATTTTCAAAAAAAAATCCGTTAAAGCTTAAAAGCTTTTGTAGCTTATTTGTGTAAAGAAGGCTTATCTATTTGTAGAATAAATATTTTAATCTAATATAAAGAGATTGCATTTTATCCAACCCGCCGACAATCTCTCCTTGTAAAGGTGTGTCCGTTCGAAAGTAGAGCCATGGGAATTTGTTTGCCAGTCCATTTAAAGCACCGCACACGCTTCTTCGTACGTACGTTCATAGCTTACAACGAAAGGGATACCGATTAAAGGTATCGTAAAACCCTTAGAGTACAGTTTTTTTTATTCTTCTACGCCCCTGGTGTCTACAACGTCTTCATCTATCCCAATAGATTCTCGAATGATGCACCAGGGACATCGCCTAAAACAAAATCGTCACGAAGATTGTGTCAATTTCATGCCACAGCAAGAGAGAGAGATTTCATTACCCTGCACTGGTAGCAAAAACGGCTGCTTCTTCGCACTCAACACATCACGCTCGATCGTGGCCTTTCAGTTGTTTATGAGGTTAGCACAGGTCTATCGCCGAAGCTCGCCAGACCAGCCAGACTTTCCAGCATACATTTTAATTATTCAATTTTGAAATGATTCGTTGCTTTTTATAGCACGCTTGCTAGGTGACTTGGTTTGTTTGTTTGTTTTTCTTCCTGACTGATAATCGTGTCACAATTTGCAACAGAATTTGTACACCTTTCGATGTGTTCCTTAGCGCAAGCACATCTGACCGCCGAGACGCTGGGAAGCATTTGATCCATTAAAGAAAGTGACAAAAAAACATATCCAGGCATGTGGCATTTATTCTCACGATCTGAGCTCCGGTTTTATAAATCCTGCTCAATTAGTACCATCATTTGGACCGACACGATCATTTCCTTGCAGCTGCTGTGTTGAGCGTGCTTACACAGAAGGAGCAGCAAAAAACGGGAGCTACACTACCAAAGTTGACTATCCGGCGACCACCCAGCAGAAGACCACACAGGAGTTTAATTATGTTATGAAATGATGTTGCAATGTAAGACGAATTTAACGATTATTTTCTTGCAGATTCTATTTTGTTTATCATAACTTCGGGGTATCCAGCAAGAGCGGCGGTTGTTTGTGTGTAGATGTTGTCGGTACATGTGCGCGGTCTAATTTTGATTATGGTAATCAGTTGCAAACAAAGAAACGGCAAATGGAAGCGTAACACAAATCAATATTGTAATCTGGTTCGGTTCATTAATGGTTTGAACAATATTGATTCGTGTGGTCTTGTGGATTGAACACGAGGAAATTAGATTCCATTCCAAAGAATATTCCATCAGAAATTAAATGTAGTTTTCGTAGTCCATCCATCGAATTTCTTTAAACTAGTTAAACTAGGTGCTTTATGATAACATGTTATCGTACCTTGAAGAATCACGTTAACAGCTCAAATAAAAGTATACAGCAAACAATGAACCATAATGATGTTAATCATGTTATTACAACAACAAATTTATTTCGTTGTCACGATTTCGAACTGGATGAGCACAAAGTCGATCAATCGTTACATCGATACCAATCCTGATCTATGACATTCACTACTGCATTGGGGTTTGTTGAACAGATGTTGTTTTTTTTTAAACAGTAATTCAAATTTTCTTTCTCCTTTTGCAGATGCAGCAGCAGGTACAGAGACGACCACATCAAAATGCTGATTTGCCCGGGAAAACAAACATTGTAGGTACAATCAAAAGAAAAAACAGATTACGGCTTCGGTTGCTGATGCGGTCGGATTATGTCTTGATTTAAGCAAATTATTTTTCTCAGCATGAAAACCGAACGCCACAAGTTCACGATTGTCTAGCAATTGTTGCGCTATTCTGTAGCGTGCTTAATGCGTGCAGTCAACACTGTATCCAGCTGGGGAAATGTGAGAGCGTGCGCGCGCGCACACACTTAATTATGGAGCACAGTTGAAATGTCGTGTTGTGGGGATAGGACGCCTTTGCGGCCTATTGCTACACCGTGCTGTAAGCTTTTCCTAAGCACGTGCTCACTCGACGGGGTAACGATCTATTAGCACGGCTCCGGCGGTCGACTACGTGAGCGGGCATCGGTGATCGAACTGAACGAATTTTGCTTGGCACATTTCTCGGCAACAAAATCACGGCAAGCAGCTGAGAACATAAACGGGGACGCTTCTTTGCGGTGGACCATATACAGCCAGCTAAGAATTGTTGTGTCAATGCGGTAGTATGAATCTGATGTGTCTACCCTGGGTGAAAAAATATAACTGCATCCTTCACGGATGTTCCTGATGACCGGGACTAATCGGCATTAATTGAAGCAATAATAGCGCAAACTATTAAAGCGTAATTAGATTAAGGCAACGTTACCTCACCGAACAGGAATGTTACACTTCCACTTTGAAGTTGGTTCCTACCGGGTCGCGAATCTGCCGCGGCTTGGCAGGAATGTCAATTTAATTGTCCAGCTAATTCCGCTCATCTCGCACGGCAAAACAGAAAGTGGCGTTCGAAATTACCGACTCGCCGCCAGTTTGTTCTAGTCTAGCCGTACGATGATAGCAAATCGATTTGTTGGCAGACCCGCAAACACATACCGGTGCATCGCTGTTTATTGCGTTCTTTTGTGCGCTCGGTTTCATTTTCTTTATCACTCTCCATAAGCTATTAAATGTTCCGCATGGTAGTAGATTGAGTTATGAAAATACTTATCTGCTCTATTACCATGATGAACGAAGGTGGAAAATAATTTGCACGACGCGTGAAGATGCGGCAGGAAGTGAACCGGTTTTTCTTTGCTTTTATGTGAAGATAGGTGTAAATTTAATAGCAATTAGTTGTGATATAATTTCTACATTATTGGATCAACTCGTGGCGCTAATTAAGAGCGAAAGTGTTACATTACAGGAGCGGATAGGTTAGTTTAAGACTTGGAACTTTTGTTTCTACTAAAATTAAAATTTGAAAGATTGGAATCTTGTTTGTTACAATACCTGTTAGTTTATTGGGTTGTTAATTTATTTTTTATTTTTATCAATTTTTACCGATAAACTCTTTATCTTCAAATTTAATCATAACTCACCAACCAATTGCATGTCTTAAACGACTGAGAATGAGCATTAGCAAAAATTGAAATTTATCGTATTTCTAATCTCTGAAGTATTTATGTTTCCACCGGAAAGTATCAAAAGAAAAGCTAAGAAGCTTTATTTTATTAAAAAAAACTATTCCAATATTCCATTGTACTAGATATTCCCATGATATAAATATATGGTTCAACGTTTTGGCATATATTTATTGATACACTGTTCACATCTAAACAGTGCCGCAGTCGGCATTGCCGCAGCAACAAGATAAGCGAGAGTCATACCAAGACCAAGTAAGGACACACCGATACGGAACGATAGAAGCATGTGCCTTCTTGGCTAGCGCTCAAAACCGTTATGGGAAAAATTCTCGCAATAGCCCCCGATGCCAACCAGGCCAGTGTGCACCGGGTGCCTTTCGCTGTCCGCCGCGACATAAACAGCCGATCAAATTATAATCTATTCATATCTCAAATTAGACTCGGCTTTTATCCCATAAATTTTTGCCATATCAACAATGTTAATGCTGAAACATATTGTCAGTTGAATGGACAAAAAAATAAATTAATAGTCCAGAATTGGACCGCCGCGCTCCGATCACTCGATGGCGCTTTGCCATCTCGCTTGGCCGGGCCCGGGGCATTGCAGACAATCCGTCTAGGAAAGCTTCCGAATTCAATACGATACGCGCAATGGAAATGATTGGGCGGGTGCAAGCGTTCCCGAAGCTCCGACTCGACTCGGTGGCAGATTGTTGACTCGGCAGCAAAGCACTGTCATGGCTCATCTTGCGGCTGGCCCCGGTGAGCGGGGCACGGAACCTCGGGTTGGAGATCAAGGAGGCAAAAACCAAAATGGTGGTGGCACCACCAGCGGCTCTGCTAACAACGCAAGGATGATGTACAGATAGGTGATCGCACCTTCGAAGTCGTCCGAAACTTCACCTATCTGAGCTCAACAGTCAGCACCGACAACAACATAGACGTTGAGTTGCGCGCAAAGGTGCTGGCTGCTAACCGGTCATACTACAGCATGAGCAGCGAATTAGGCTCGCCAGGCTCCGGTGGGCTGGTCATGTCATGAGAATGGCACCGGAAGACCCAGCCCGTAAAGTCCTTTTAGGCCGTCCACATGGACGGAGGAGGTGTGGTAGGCCCAAACTGAGATGGAGTGATGGCGTTGATGCGTCAACGGCCGGGATAATGGATTGGCAGACGACGGCGCTAGACCGTGAGCGGTATCGAGGATTGTTGCAGCAGGCCAAGATCGCGAAGCGGTTGTAGCGCCTGATAAGTAAGTAAGTAATGGAGGAAAACAGCGACGAGAACCAGTTAGGCTGAGGCAATGTAAACGTTAGAATAACGTTATTCTTCAAATTCTCCAAGTTGCCTATCGATTACCCAATGGAATCACCATAATATCGATGAGAGATCTTTTTTCAATCACTCGAGTGTGGCAATCTTTGCAAAATTCAGAGAAAGCGATTCTAGATGTAGTCCATGTCAGTCTAATTCACGTTAAACATACCCATCAACATTATCAATCACCCCTTAAACGATGAGAAAGTTTTGTGATACAAAAAAAGCTTGAAATAAAATAGCAATTTTTATATTTGCTTCGCCATGAAGGCGTCAGGATGTTTTCACCCAATGAATTTATGAATAAATGTTATTTGCGTCACATAGGTAAACATTAAGCGTGCGTGTCGTTCGGGGTGAAATTGATTTTTTTGTGAAAATGATGGATAGGGCTATGGTGAGGTTTTATATTTTGTGTAAAACCTAAAATTAAATCGTCACGCCACACCACAGCGACAATCAATTATGCATCAACGGATGGCCTGCCTCATATCCTAATTTGCGTGTAGCAGCGTGCAGGAGCATCCAGTTCCAGTTGATCGCATCATCGTCTGGCCGCACTGCGAAAAACCGCAAGCCACAATAGTATCAATGCGTGTCGCCGGCATCGTTGCTTCAGCACAGGAACATCACTATCAAATTAAAAGACGTGGTTTCATTTCACACGACTGTTTTTATTGCGCAACTGGCCCTTCAGCGCCCGTCGCACACTCTCGGCATGGCCCTTTTGTTCACTTTCCTCAGACTTCGCAGCTGCAGCTCGGCTGATCTGGTTTATCAACACTTCAGCCTCCAAAGTAAAACAAAAAAAAAACAACCACAATAATGCGGCTGGGCCCGATGAGTTGTCCAGTACGCACCTTGGTCCACCTCCCTCTTTGTGTCTCTCTGTTGCTCGGACACTTAAACGTGACCATCCAAGCGTGTAATTTACTTAAATGAAAATTTTGCTCGACTTTTCGCATTGATCTTCTTCGAGCTGGTTGTGAACTGCGAAAACACGGTTAAGTGAAATTCTTCACCGTTCGCGCTCGGTGCGCAATAAAACAATAAAGGTCCTGCAGGTCCGTTCGTAATGCCTTGCGGGTAGAGTTCGTCTCAAAACAGCGTTTCGTCATCAATGTAATTTTAAGTATTTAAATATTATGTTTAACATTTTATTGCGCGCGGGACCACCATCACGGATACCAGCCTTTTTGTGAGGGAAGAATACCGGTACTATGCGATGGGCTGGAAAACGTAATGGAAAAGTAAACCATAACAGCGTCACCAGAAGGAGCAATGGTTCAAGTGTATAATAATAGCAGATTTATTACCTTGCAACTGCAAAAACTGTTTGACATCTCGCAGTCTTAACAAACAGCAAAACCAAACTTTCAAAGCTGATAAATTGGAATTTTTAAATGTTTTCCTTGAATTTACTAGAAATGTTAATACATTAACAGTACACAAAAATAGAATGGATGAGCAAAATTTAATCTTTTAAATCAATAATCATGATTTTGCATTTTATTATATTTTAAATTAAACATAACGGCTCTACGTCGTATTGTGTGATACGTATTGCTTATACCATGAAATATTTTTCCTCTTCTTAACGGCAAAGTTTGTGTTTGTAACTGATTGCAGAGGGTAATCACCTTTTACGACATTATTCCTTGATTTATAATGTGCAATTTGGAGGTTTCTTTTGTTTTTTGGTTATTTTTATTATACAACCAAAGCATTCAACGTTTTAATTGAACCCAAAACAACGCACGCTTTACAACCCAAATAGCGCAATTTGAATACGAAGGTTAAATAAAAGCATTTTATTCGGCAAAAGCTTTGCTGACATTTGCAGTTCATCTGGACAGTATTTTGATTCAGATTCATTAAATTGAACTCCATGGTAAGCTGCCAAAAAGCACCAGGAAAATTAAAGAAAGAAGCAAGAAAACGAACAAGTTGCATCAGTCCACCCTGCGGGACCAAACACACAACAATGATGGTGGATCCTTTCATTGCAACACATATCGAACAGATTTGTATGCCCGCGAAGGCACATCATGCATGTGGTTCGAAAATAAATCGTCCGAAATAAATTTGGAACGCTGCGTTGCGAAAAAAGCACGCAAAACGGAACACTCCGAAGAAGACACAGCGACAATTCTGCCAGCGGACCAACGAAATCCAAAACTAATTTATCCTAATTAATGACTTCAATCTAAAATTTCATTTATTATCGCCAGTGTTTCAAGCCATCACGTGTATCACCGAATAGCACCTTAAAAGCGAGGTATTTATATCACCCAGGCCCAGATCAGGATTTCGATTTTTTTGTGTTGCGCGTTGTCCCAGCCCAGTGTGAATAAGGCCGCTGACTGAAGATGTCATCGGTCGCAAGACTCCAAACGGCACTCCTCCAAAAACGCTTCAGCCAACATGATTGAATTGATTGTGCTGAATGCTGAAAGCTGGGAAATGAAATTTGATCTTCTGAGCAAAGTTTAAAGTTAATGTATGGAGAAGAAAAAAGTGCGTGCTCTTTTTTCGAACCACTAACTGGCTGCTAATTTATTATGACATAATTTTACATGCCTAGAAGCTGGTGCTAAATGCTAAATCTTTTTTTTTTTTTCAACTAGTTTCTAATGGAAATTTATAGATTAGCCACTAGTTTTTTTGTCTTTTGTGTTACCGTAAGCTGAGTCATCTTTTTTACAAACCAATCGCCACTATTTTGCTAAACCTCATACACTTCGCGATACTTTCTGTAGATCAAACGAATGACCGTGGAACGTGAACGACACATTCGGCAATTACCGCTGATGTGTGTCCAATACCGGACCCATTAAATGATCGAAACTCACTTTAACGCCTCACTACATATTGCCACTGCGACAGCGATCTGTTCTAATTTCTCTGCGCAAGACAAATATGCTGCACTCGAAGGAAAAGGGGGATAAAAAACACCGATGCGCTACTCCTGCGGTTGGTGCGTGCTGAGTGCACGGATAATTCCCATAGGGATGATCTTTGCGGCAAAGCGCTTTTGTCGATCTATTTATGGAAAATGCAACAAATTGCTTCGTACATGGAACAGCCGCAGCGCAACTGTCAGCGGGATCGTGGGGGAAAAGGACGGGGGGAAAGGAAAACGAGTAGTCTCAGTGCTTTTCTGCTAATGCCGCACTTTGAAGCCGGTTGCACTTGGCAAATGGTTTAATGCCCTTTCGGGATGGGTTCGGCATATGTAGTAGCATGCGGGCGGCGGTTGCATTTTATCGTTATCAAAACAATCGGACAACTGCTTGGTAAAGGTATGGCTACGCTTACACATCCACAGTGCTTTTAAATAATTCAAGGAAAAGCAAATGAGAGACCCTGTTTTGCTTTCTGTGTTGATTATTAAATGAGCAAAAGTTTTAGGATTTGAAGTATACAAAAGAGAAATTTAATTTGACTTTAATTTTAAATGTATCTTTTTGCTGCAAAACTTTGGAATTATTCGTTGCTGCGTCTCATTATGGAATTCATTAGTATAGTCTGCTCTCCACAGCAAGAAAAAAGAATTGATACATATGAGACTATTCAAAGGAAACTTATTAAAATACTTTTCTATCGTTGAGTCGAATTTTGTTTGGACTAAAATCAGTGGCACAGTGTTTATTCCTTCATTAGGATGAGCCTTTACCGATTCAACGCCTTAGATACAGATACAGAGCTTCAAGTGTTAGGAAACTACTACACCCAGACTTTGGAAATACAATATGATGTACTATCGACTCAGTTAAGCACATGTTAAACTCTGATGATGAATGGTTACATTAGAAATATTTTATTTGAAATTTTTTGACGATTTTTTCACGTTTCTGTCACTATTTATTTTTTATTTTACCGTTCATCCTGTGTTTTCTTTTAATGTCATGCATTGCTAGGGTCTTCGTTTTTTAATATTAAAGAATTTCGGATACAATATACAATCAGTATTTGGTGGACTTCAAAAGTAAAAACAAATCTAGCAAGGTCTCAGGACTTAAGCATAGAATTAAGCGTGTTTATTCGATTTTTTAAGACAACAGGTTAGGAACGAAAAACTTATGACAATTTCAAATTAAGTAATAAGTGATTTTGCACGGTAGTTGAAGAGTAAGGTAGCAGGAGTTGAACTTCTCTTCTTCTTCTTCTCTGGCACTACAACCTCTGTAGGTCTTGGCCTGCTAGTAATGCCTAGCTCTCTGTGACTTAGTTATACCCGTATCTGGATAGTCAGTCCTGCGTACGGGGAGGCTGTCCGCCGGGATTCGAACTCCGGTCCTGCCGTGTGGAGACCGGCGCCGCAATCGTAAACACCACCGGACCGCCCCAGGGCCGCCCAGGAGTTGAACTAATGATTAATAGTAATCATGATGAAATAATATGATTCGAAGACTCACGTTGGTGCAGTGAATTACTCTAATCAAATTTCATTAAAATTTTAGCACTTAAATTCTTCAAAGAGATTGTTTACTGCAAACGTGAGATTTTAGCCGAGCATAAAGTTGTTGTTGTTGTAGGATTTAAGAGGTTTTGGACCTTTGAGGTCACTTTCGCCTCTGTTTCCGAGCATAAAGGTTTTATCACAAAAATAAGACGTATTGTTAAAAAACTAACATATAAAGTTGTAATATCAGGCATGTGTAGACACCAACCTCACCTTTCAGTGAGTCCGTTTTCACTATAAACAAGTCTAGTTAAATCGATAAAATCCTTAATAATTGTAAATTTTTAAAAGTTCTAGGAGACACATAATATTGATACTTTAAAAGCGCAGTTTAAGCGCATTTAGTCGAATGTCCTAGCAAGGACAAACAGAAACCAATGAGGATAATACGTAAAACTAGACGCGTAATGAGGATAATACGTAAAACTATAAATGTAAAACGTAAAACTAGACGCGTACGTTTGTTTGGACACCAAGACACTGCAACAGTATCTAATCAAGGCTAGTATGAAATGATGTTCGGTGTTATACCTAATTGGCTACAAACAAATCAGGTATGGCTACGCTTACACATCCACGGTGCTTTTAAATAATTCAAGGAAAAGCAAATGAGAGACCCTGTTTTGCTTTCTGTGTTGATTATTAAATGAGCAAAAGTTTTAGGTTTTGAAGTATACAAAAGAGAAATTTAATTTGACTTTAATTTTAAATGTATCTTTTTGCTGCAAAACTTTGGAATAACTCGTTGCTGCGTCTCATTATGTAATTCATTAGTATAGTCTGCTCTTCACAGCAAGAAAAAAGAATTGATACATATGAGACTATTCAAAGGAAACTTATTAAAATACTTTTCTACCGTTGAATCGAATTTTGTTTGGACTAAAATCAATGGCACAGTGTTTATTCCTTCATTAGAATGAGCCTTTACCGATTCGTCTATTTCAACGCCTTAGATACAGATACAGAGCTTCAAATGTTAGGAAACTACTACACCCAGGCTTTTATAAATACAATATGATGTACTAGCGACTCAGTTAAGCACATGTTAAACTCTGATGATGAATGGTTACATTAGAAATATTTTATTTGAAAGTTTTTTTTACGATTTTTTCACGTTTCTGTCACTATTTATTTTTTTATTTTACCGTTCATCTTGTGTTTTCTTTTAATGTCATGCATTGCTAGGGTCTTCGTTTTTTTTAAATATTAAAGAATTTCAGATACAATATACAACCAGTATTTGGTGGACTTCAAAAATAAAAAAAAATCCAGCAAGGTCTCAGGACTTAAGCGTAGAATTAAGCGTGTTTTTTCGATTTTTTAAGACAACAGGTTAGGAACGAAAAAATTATGACAATGTCAAATCAAGTAATAAGTGACTTTGCACGGTAGTTGAAGAGTAAGGTAGCAGGAGTTGAACTTCTCTTCTTTTTCTTCTCTGGCACTACAACCTCTGTAGGTCTTGGCCTGCTAGCAATACCTAGCTCACTGTGACTTAGTTATACCCGTAGCTGGATAGTCAGTCCTGCGTACGGGGGGGCGGTCCGCCGGGATTCGAACTCCTGTCCTGCCGTGTGGAGACCGGCGCCGCTATCGTAAACACCACCGGACCGCCCCAGGGCCGCCCAGGAGTTGAACTAATGATTAATATTAATCATGATGAAATAATATGATTCGAAGACTCACGTTGGTGCAGTGAATTACTCTAATCAAATTTCATTAAAATTTTATCTCTTAAATTCTTCAAAGAGATTGTTTTCTGCAAACATGAGATTTTAGCCGAGCATAAAGGCTTTATCACAAAAATAAGACGTATTGTTAAAAAACATAAAAAGTTGTAATACCAGGCATGTGTAGACACCAACCTCACCTTTCAGTGAGTCCGTTTTTACTATAAAAAAGTCTAGTTAAATCGATTAAATCCTTAATAATTGTAAATTTTGAAAAGTTCTAGGAGATACATAATATTGATATGAGGATAATACAATGTACGAGAAAATGTAAAACGTAAAACTAGACGCGTATGTTTGTTTGGACACCAAGACACTGCAATAGTATCTAATCAAGGCTAGTATGAAATGATGTTCGGTGTTATACCTAATTGGCTACAAACAAATCCTTAGCTCTATATGTAAAATCGCAATAGTGGTGTCTACAATCGAACTTCTGGTCTAAAGTGACACCTGAATTCCTTGCAGTGTAGCATCGTATCATTGATGTTTGATATTTTATAATTAATCACCAACAGAACAATTTGAAGCGGTTCAAATGCATTTTTCGGACATTCTAGTGAGCAGATCACATTTGAAATAGTCTGGATTTTCAGAAACAGTTAAAGGTCATCGTCGAAAAGGACACACTTAAAGCCACTAACAGTCAAAGTGATAATTAATAGGATTGTAAGATTCATACTTACCCACAAAGCTAACAGAGAATCCATAACGAGTAAGCTCGAATTTAACCTTCACATCTCTTTGCGTCCCAGAAGCAAAAGCAAAAGAAGCATGACACTAACATTCGTCTTTAATTGTTGCGTTGTTTGTGAAATGAAATGGTATGTCGCTTGTCAATCGTGATGAGTTTATGAGTTTTGATTTTATCCTTGTTTGAGTGCATCACGAAAATCGTCGTGAACGTTATCTTTACTGCTCTACACCATTGCTACGTATCTTCACGTTGACGGTGTTAGAGAATCGTCAATAACAGTATCACTTCCGATTATTTAAACTAATGCGAAGTATATACGTGAGATTCCGACAACAGCCTATTGCGTGTTGCGTACCACACCGCAGAGACGTATTTAAGTCGCACGGAAGAAGCAAAATACGAGTAGCCGCAGCAGCAGCTGATCGTGGCCACCGACCGATCGCTCGCTGCTGGATCTGATTTATTCACTTGGTTCGTGCCATTCCAATGCACGAAACCTTCTGCAAAGGGCAGCCTCGGTACAGTGTAACTACCGCGCATTACTTCATTCGCCGAGCAGCAAGTTTAGATTGAATTATGTACGACACCCAGGTTGTTTCTCGCCATGCTACGGGTTCTTTTGTAGTATGCCGATGGTCAGCTGTACTTGGGGTAGAGTGGCAACGATTCACCAAAACAAGGTGATGTACATGTCATTTATATTCCGGTAAATAGCCACGACTGTTACCCTGTCGTGAAAAGGAAACCGTAACACGACGAGTTGGCTTCTGCACGCAATAATGGTCACATACAAAAGTTTTCTTTTGTTTTTTTTCGGTAAAGATAGTGTTTTTTGCCATATTTGGACTGTTCAAAGTATATTTTTGGTTTAATTTAAGAGTGATTTTATATTAGTTTCTTACAAAGGAATGTATTGCATCTTAATTTGTAGAGCTCTGATAATAAAAAGTTTATTTTATCACATAACTAGACAAATAAATTTCGGGAACGTTTTCGAAAATTAAAGCACTGAAACTGCCTGTCCCGAAGAAAGAATTTAAACTTGTCATTGTAATATTTAAGCCTCCCCACCCAAACTCATTTCGTGTGCAAGTATTCGAATAACATTGTCCTGTGTAATCGATACATCTTGAAACGGGGATTGCTCTAAATTGATGATCGTTATTAATGTCTGCACGGCTTCCCGAATTTTGCGCATTTGCTCAGATTGAATCACTTCCAACGGGTATTCAAAACCGTTGCATAAAAAAGGAAAGCGCTCGTCCTGGATGCGCTAAGCTCGTAAATGTACTTCCTTCTTTCCTTTCCCGCTAGCGCCCAGCGGTTTGTTTATCGCTGTGCAACGTAAAGGTGTGGTTGCCTTAAATTGGGTAATAAATTTGAAAAATTTATCCCACCTCGCAGGGAGTATACTACGCTAGCGCTGGCCTTAAAGTGTGCTTGCTAATGAAACATATAAATTTGATTGAGGAGGAATTTCGCGGAATGAAATGTACGGTCCAGTCCCACACGCAACCCAGAAGCTGCCAAAAGCTACTGCCAAAACTGGCGCTGCATCCGAAACGACATCACGAACGGCTAAAGTACGGAATCGATCGAATGTGTTATTTTTTTTGTTTTTTTTCAACTGCTGGCGAAGTTGAAAACTGTAACAAATCGATTAAAGTGGTAATATATTTTTGTCGAGATGCATTCAATTAAGGACTTCATGGCTGTTTTATTGCTTGATGGTTAAAATTAACACACCACAATCGTGTCGTAAAAGCCGATTATGTAAATATATTTCACCACTGCACCACTGAAGAAAGTTATCAAAGGATGCACCGAAAAAAGTAGCATTTTTTTCAAATATTTTATATTTAGCAAACGCTTACCTAAGTTAGTCATCACGCTGAACATGTATAAGCGTGAACAGACTTTTTTTCATTCCCGATTAATACTAAACTGTTAAAGAGGAGGTGGTGAGCAAAACTCGCAGCTAATAACATTGTCATTTATCGTTAAATAATTTAAGTCACAAAATGTTGGTCTTCGCACAACGCTTCTGGTGGTGCATGATGCAGAGCATTTCCTTGCTAACCCATCCTGCAGCCGGTCACAGTGCAAATTGTGCGCAAGCAAAAGAAAAAGCCATAAACCCCTTCATTATCATTATCGCTGCCTAGTATCCGCTCATCGCACGTTGGTTTCAGGTACGGCAGCAAGCGATCGGGAGAAGAAATTAATTATACGAGAAATAATATCGTCCGTCCGTACTCGCACAACGCTTCTGGTGGTGCAGGATGCAGAGCATTTCCTTGCTAACCCATCCTGCAGCCGGTCGCAGTGCAAATTGTGCGCAAGCAAAAGAAAAAGCCATAAACCCCTTCATTATCATTATCGCTGCCTAGTATCCGCTCATCGCACGTTGGTTTCGGGTACGGCAGCAAGCGATCGGGAGAAGAAATTAATTATACGAGAAATAATATCGTCCGTCCGTACGCATGTTATTTCACTAACTGGAAGGCCTCACTTACTTTCCATCTCATGCCCGATAGCCCGTGGCATTCGCGGCCCGAAATTGGTATCTCTCCCTCGGCTTGTAATCAGAGTCCACAGCAGCAGCCACACGAACGCAAGGAACGGGATGCACGCAAGCTTGCACCGATGGACCAGTTTTTATTTGCATAAAAAATCAATTTGTATGTTTACTGTGCAAACAATGGTGGCGGCACTTATCGTTACTTCAACAGATCGGAAAACTGCGGCTTTTCGCTTCTGATCTGACCGCTTGCAAGTATCGTCGGCGGCTGGAGAACCTACGGTCCTTGGAAGTCCAAATTCTAGTGAGTACAGAAGGCATGAATCGTAACTACATCAGAATGATGATAACAATGATTGCAAAGGCTGAATGTAATGAGCAAAGTCTAAGATCTACTGATGTAGTAACTTAACTTTAGCTGACCTACATACCATTCCGATGACTTTAAACGTATCAAACTATGTCCAGCTTTTAAATTAGTGACAGTTCGTTGTGATCCTTATGAGCTTAGCAATACATACACTCACGCAGCATGGACATTGATATTTAATATAATTTTGACACTGCCACCAATCCCAAATTCTAGTGAGTACAGTAGGCATGAATCGTAACTACATCAGAATGATGATAACAATGATTGCAAAGGCTGAATGTAATGAGCAAAGACTAAGATCTACTGATGTAGTAACTTAACTTTAGCTGACCTACATACCATTCCGATGACTTTAAACGTATCAAACTCTGTCCAGCTTTTAAAGTGGTGACAGTTCGTTGTGATCCTTATGAGCTTCGCAATACATACACTCACGCAGCATGGACATTGATATTTAATATAATTTTGACACTGCCACCAATAACCAGTTTGTTGTGGCCCGTTTGCGAAATTGACTCGACTACATGAAAAGCTTGTCACTGGCGGCGGGAAACCACCAAGACTGCACATGGGAAAATCGACCCCAAACTGCTCAACACCAAAGATATAATTAATTTTCTGCATCGGAATATACTGCACCAGCCAGTGCAAGCGGGACACGACGAAACTAAATTATTTCACCCTGTTGATCATTTGTTTGATTAAACAACACTGTACAAGAGGGTTTCGTTTTTTGCCGGCAACAACAACAGCGAAAAGCGTACGCAGAAGGAATATGATGGACATCGAAGAAGCGCAGCGGAGAAATCCAGGTTGGCTGAAAAATGGAAGCCTCCCGACTTGAGGGAGCCTGCATAAAACGGAATCCAGATACTCTGCATTTCGACAGTTTCGACACGGTCTTGGAATGCAGCCGAACGAGTGCATCGATTTATCATCGTTGTCGATGCGCGCTTCTTGGTGGGGTTTTGGTTTTGACCATATCGACACACACACACACACACAGACACACATGATATAGGTAGGATCACGCAAGGACCGTACCAACAGGGTTCTGCCATTCTGGAGCATCTTCGCAAAAATTGATGGCAACACAAAAAAGCCACACAGAGGGAAAGCAACAAGTTACAAAGAGTCCTAAAATCGAGGGCGCGAAACAAACGCAACAACCCTCATCAAGATGATTTCAATTACATGATTAAATTGATAAAAAAAATCATTTTCCACTTACACTAGTGGGTAGGCACCTGCAGGCACAGTCGAACAGTTGAACACTCGGTCTCAATTCATGGCGATCGCGGTGGCTTCAGTTTCGTAATGTTGTGTGTCTCGCTCACTGTCTCCACTAGCTTAGCGGCAAAACTTGACGATTGATTGGTGCGGTTGAAGATCGTTCCGATCGATCGTCGTCCCTTCGATCGGATCATTGCTCGATTTCCTGTCCTGAGCGGTGTGTTTGTGTGTACCAGAGCATCAACTGGAAGAAAAAAAAAAAACAAAAAACCCTTTCCGCCAACGGTTGCTCACTCGCACCCGATGTCCGCATACAGGCAGCTCGTTCGTCTTCCAGGCAGTTCCATGCTCCGCTAAAGGAAAGCCGATCAATTGCGATGACGAAGTACGACTGTGAGCTTACGGTGAGTACGAACCAATTCAGGATAGCGCAAACGGCAAACGGAAAACAACTTGGCATCGTACACACTTTCGACTGATGGAGACAAATTGCTCCAAATTAATAACCACCTTATTATGCGGCAAAATCGACATGTCAGTTGCCCGGTGCCCGAAGTCTCCGTACGCGTGGGGTACTGGTGGTGGAAGCGATTTCATTCGACACAACAACAAAAAATGGACACCACCGTTTCGGGACAAATCGGGGCGCAAGAAATGGTGCCGCTCTTTTACACCCAAAGGTGGCTATTTGAGCACATCGTTTTCTCGCCATTCGTCGCCCGAGTTGCATCGAATTTACATTACGCACGCGAGCATTAAAACGCTTACAGCAGTTATGAAAAGATCGGCTTTTTTCCGGTTGGGTTGGACATTCCCAGAAACCAACAGCACCTGTTACTTGGGCTGAACAGTTGAAGAAATTGTGTCCTATTCGTTAAAATCTTTCGTCATCGTAGGACTATTGGAATTTTAACACACATTTTCTTCTCGTCCGAAGTTCCTCTACAAAGTTGGCTATTTTGGTATGGAAGTAGAGCTGCCAACAAAGCTACTACAGGCCGTTACGGGCAAATTTATTTCAAATTTATTCCACTCTCGATGGTTCTGTAGTAAAAATATTGATAAACATTGAATCAAAGTTGTGCATGTTTTAACCGTATCAACTGGTGGTTCGTGGTCGCTGGGTAGAAGCAGGTTGTCCGATTTTGCTCCACTTTAAACAAATTGACTCCGAGCTCGATATGATTCGACCCAACCCTAACCTGCTCAAGCTTTTGTCAGGCCGCATCGATTTCCAAAAACTCGATCACAATCACGATCGGGAAGAAGATACTCGAAGAAGAGCAAGCGCTAGACAGAGTGCGTAGTCCGTTAAGAGCATTTCGAAATTAGTATTCATGACACCGGTAACGGACACCAACAGACTAAACAGCCAAAGTCAGTGTTTTGGGCCACCATAGCCGATCGCGCCCTGGCTGAAGATTCTGCCGGCGAGCCTACCAGTGAGCCTCTGCTCAGGATTTCCCTGCACTTGCGCATTTTATGGATGTTACCTCTACCTCCTTCCTTTTCCCTGCTCCTCTCTCCAGCTGGTCCGGGGGAAGGTAATGTTCCATTTCTTATAGCTCCGCTGCTCATTAATTATTCATCGGAATCTCCCGAACTGCCCGTTTCCTAAGCCATATTTTTGTTTCTTTTCTTCTTTCGCCGCCCTTGACGGTGTCATGTCAGTGTCATAGAGCAGTGAGCAAATTCCGCTCACAGTGATCGGGTGAGTTCCAATGCCGTATCGGTATTTGCCACGAGACACCCGCCTGGGGCGGTCCCATCGGTCTGCGAACACCTTCATCCATTCTGCATTCTTGTAGCTGCTGCTGCTGCTGTTGCTGCCGGCGTGACTTCGATCCTTGCCGAATGGTGTTTGAAATATGAACCACAAATGTCTCATAAATTAAAATACTTTGCGCCCATTCCTAAAAGGGGACAAATCAGGTTGACATTGTGACGGTTAGCTATGGAAGAAGATTGTTTTTTTTTTTGCTCCGTTCTTCTCATCACAAAACAGTCTCGGGATAGCAGCGGGTATGACAGGAATGTGCTCCAACGCTCCTAGCTGTCGCAGTGACCGTGCTCCGGCGATTTGGACGGTAAATAAACAAAATAATTGTTCCAAAACATTCCGCGCCATGGAGGAGCATTCTGCCGATTTTTTTTTTTTGTGACATTCGTCACCCGAACGCTCCCAATGGTCGAGATTCGATGAGAGCGAAACAGTATGAAACATATTTCGAACAATGTCATCTAACGATCGCACCTTGAGGAATTGTCGCGTTCCGACGACACTTGGCGCATACTGATGTCATGTTTTATTTTGGTAGAAGCGTTGTTTTTGTCACTGTAGCGACGGTGAAAAGTATAGTATTGATGGTTTTGTTCCCAATACTGAGATAAAACTATACTTTTCCATTCCTCAACGGCTCAAGTTGATATGTTCTGAGCGAGAAATGTAATCTATTAGTAACTATTGATACTTAAAAAAGCCATGAAACATAATTAAACAACTTCAATAACTATGCTGTATGCTGATTGGAGTATAATTTTCAACGCATTTTAAATATAAAAACGGCAAACTAACACACATTGCACAGTAAATTGTGATGCTTTTGCGCTGCCCGAAACAAAGACTAGCGAAGAATGGACATCAACGAGCGACCATTGAAAGTGGACACGGGAAAAATAACACAAAGAATACTGCTCTCACCATTTGTGGCGATGGTCAATATGGTACAGATAGATACAGTTGCACGGTGCAACGCACATTTCGCGACAAAGCCCCTGAGGGCAACTGGTATGCCAAACGGTGATGTTTATCGCCAATTTCCGTATGTGTACGAAACCAGGTATGCAAGAAAGGTGCTATCTTGAGCAGGTGATAAATCAGATAAATTCCATTCCGATGCAGGGTATTCAAATGACCATCAACATGATGTCAGTACGGATGGGTAGGGGATATTGACTTTGAAGACACGGCTAGTGCTACTTTGGGATAGACTTTTCTTCGACTCACTTCAAAAGACATGCTGGCGTCGATAGACCCATAGATCAACGAAAATTTATGCAAAGCTAAACAATGAAACCGACAATAAAATTACCCCTTGGTATATACTATACCCAGAAACAGCAACAGCACACTTACGTACGAGCTTTAGGGCTGCGGTCAGCAATACATTGCTCGCACGGTGGGAAGAACATTACTCGATACAGTAGTTGAAAATTTTGTTGTTTATTGAACAGTGTAACAAATTTGTGGTAAGTTAAAATTTTTAACTGAAAGCAAACAACAAACCAACAATATTAACTTTAAGCGATACTTCTTAATAAAACAGTTTAAAACATGCTAGCATTCCTTTCACTACCAGAGGTCCAGAAGCGCTCATCAGCTGTGTTCGCGCACAGTAGTGTAGCTGTGAATTATGTGAAAAGTGATGAGAATGTGCAGCGGTGTAAGGTCCAGCTTGAGTACCGGTTTTGTTTGCGCCACACATGGGTGTTAAAGTTGGCTATCTTGCGCTTGTCTTGACGTCCCGAGCAGCCATCAATCGGACGTATCGGAAAATGGATCTATAAAAATCGAACATAAGATAAATCTGTGACTAAGGAATTTGCATTGAAATGTACTCCATTTTAATGTTAAATGGAAAATGGCCACCTTGCGATTAATGACTTTATGGGAATGCGTCCAACCCAACGGACTATCCAGTAGCGACAGACATGCCATACCGTTCGTTGCCGTTGTGCCAAGTGCGTACAATCGGTTGGGTTTGGAGCGAAACTTTGCGTAGTTCATACGGTCATCGCATCCTTCCTGTAAATGCCAAACTGGGTAAAACTCTGTTTGAAGCATTATGGGACCGAAGTTGATCTGCTGCAGTATATCGGTACTTTGGCATATTTATGGCTATTATAGAATGTTTTATTGTTCACCAAGGCAAAATTCCCTAATTTTAACGCTACTTGTGAGAGGCTTCCAATTGTTGCTTCCAGTTTTTCACGATTTTGGCCCCATAAGTGTTTCAGGCCAATGGAGAATCCGCTTCATTGACGATCTCTATGAGCTGTTCGATGACTATTTAGTAACAAATATGAGTCGTCGGCTTTTGGCAGGTCGGTCATGTCTTTCTATCCTCATGTCATTCCTCATGTTCCTTTCCCTCAAATATGGTACCCGGATATTAATCCAACGCTGTGCTTCTTATTGGCGCTTACCTGTTGATTGGCAAATTCGGACGATTTGGAATTGGTGTTCGGTTACTCTCTTGTTTCAAGTCCTATTTGTTTAATAGATCGTTTAGACCCAGAATTTTGTCGTGCACATCCGATTCCTCTGTAGTTCTCTAATTAAGTGTCCTTAGGCCATGGAACATCGTTCCTTCCGAGGGATTTCTGTTTTAGACAGTTGATCGCCATATATCGCACACTGATACGGCCGGTAGTCCTCTACGGGCACGAGTCCTGGACTATGCTGGCGGAGGACGCCAATGCACTCGCCATTTTCGAGCGGCGAGTGCTGCGAACTCTCTTTGGCGATGTGTGCGTGCAGGGCGTTTGACGATGCAGACATCCTTACGGTTGCCAAAGCCGGAAGAATACGCTGGTTGGGGCACGTGGTGAGGATGTCGGACTCATAGAGTCATAGAGGATGCATAGAGGATGCCGCGTAGAGGAGCATAGCGAGCTCTTTGGCTGGATCAAGTGGAGTCAGACCTGCGAGAGATCAGATGCAGCCGGACCGAGATTCCTGAAAACGAATTGGATGCCAGGCCCTGACTAATAGACATGCACCATAGGAACAAGCCAGGAAAGAAGAGAAGATCAATTATCTTATCTTATTATCTCAACTGCTTACTGTTTTACTTTTCAAACTATTCTAAATCATTTCTCTGTTTGGTGTCGCAACAATGGCCTATTCTTCTTGTGTTGTGTAATTTTCTTAACCACATCCTTTGGGATCCCTTTCTGCTTCACCCTTATAACAAAACCTTACATTGTGTTTCAACTATAAAGGATCTATGTTACCGAGTCTCTCTAATCGAACTAGTCGATTATGTTATCAACAAAGCTAACAAAACACTAGGTCTGACCGATAGGCTATCGTACAAAATCGAACCTCTCTGCCTGAAGTCCCAGTATTGATGTAAGGTGCGATATCTTATCCCTCCATACTCGCTACGGCTCAAACGACCGTCTTCTTCAAGCACCTTCAACGATATTTAAAATCTGATCGGTTACGATATCCCTCTGCCCCGCTTTCGTGTTTGTCTTCATGAATCTTCAATCCTTTCCTCCTTCAATTTGAGAAGACGATATTAGAGGACAATATTCTATAGATTCTATAGGTCGTCCACATGGACAGACAAAGCTTAGTATACCCAAACTGAGATAGAATGATGGCGTTGATGTGATGGGTTGAAGCGTCGGGCAAGTATTAAAGAAAATTCTTAGTGATCTAAATGCAAAAGTTTGCGTAAAATTATCCATGTGATTGAAGGGTGACCGAGGCGATATCGACGCTGATCTTCACACAAAAATTTCTTCTCCTACAATCTCGAAACGCCTTGGTCTGAAATTTCTGGTTTTCTTGGCATCCGTAACTGGATAGTTATAAAAGTTCCTATGTAAAGGGTGGTTCATGAGATTCTATATCCCTTCCAGTCGTGTGTAAGCTCGCTAGCTTGCTTGTTCCTAATAAATTAATAAACGCTTACTTTTATATCCTCATACAGTTCAGAATAATATTTTTGCTAAACAAGAAGAATTATCAACTCGTAAGCTATCAACAGACGACATTTCAATAGAAGCAGATTTTCATATGACAACAATCAAATCCAAATGCGGATCTAGGTTGAAAATATGTAAACAATGTTAATGGTTGATCTGTATTGTCGTAGCAGTCAGTGGATCAGTAGTACATCTAACAAATAACACCTTTTTTTGTGGCGAAAACAATCGTAATTGATGTACAATAAATTTATCCTGATATCATAATTCGTAATTCAAGATGTTACTGATAATCAAAAATAAATTGACAACTACAAATTTTGTTTTCGTGCCAAACCCGAAGCGATTTCAACGATCGCTGTACATTCAGAACACACGGTAACGTATTCGATGGTCATCAGCAGCATCCGCACAGTGGGAGGCTGATGATGCTAGATTGAAACTGAAAATCGCTCCATACCGACCGAACCTCTCAACCGCTCACACCATATACACTGTAAACCGAGTTCCGAGAGAAATTGTCTTACTTCTTCTCCGCTTTTTGTTTTGTTTTGCTGCCCATTGGGTCCGTCCGTGAAAAGCATCTTCGATCGACGCTGGGATCGACGAACACAATAAATTGTCATTTTGACGCGATTCATTCCAGTCCCGAATCAACCGTGCTCCACCAAGGGGTTATGGCGCTCCATCCCGTGGCTGTATATGGAAACTCGATATAAGTAGAACACCTGTAGGAAATTGATGAGGAGACATCTTCAGTGCGGACGTATTTGGTATGGAGTCATTCCAGCCCTGGCAGAGCCGCGCACGAACAAGATCGATTGAAGCTTTGCGAAGGCTTTAGTTTACGCAATCAATTAACGTGTGCCTGATGATCGTTACGAGATTCTTTACGCTGGCCACCCGCGGACGCGACTGCACATCGTCGACGCACAAGGCGTGACTCGAACAAATCAACAAACGATGCAAATGCAAATGAATGACCGCGGGCAGGTGAATCGCGTTGTGCGCGAAAATTGTAGAAAAGAAACGAATAAATAATTGTATCTGTAATAAAGAAATGTCCTACATAAGAAACAATCGCATCAATTTTCTTTCACACTTTTTTTTTTGCTCTTTATCGGCATACTGTCGCCGATTGCACACAAGCCAGAAGCTTGTGAATAAAACGCCTTTGCCTTCGTATACACAATCAAACAAACAAACGCTTTATTCACGAGAAATGCATTCAGTTTATAAATAGTTCTTTAAATTTAAATAGTAATAAAAAAACACAAAAATTCGCTAAACAACGTACATCTATCTACAGCTCGAGATTCATAAATTACTTCTTGCAAGTCTAGCTTACTATATCGATACTGTCCGAGAGAAAGAGATTCAAGGTAATGCGTATATGATGAAGGAGACGTTGCGGTTTCTACAGAAATTATAAATTTATAAAAACGGATTCTCAAACAATCATGTGCGAGAGTTTGGCAATAAATTACGGAGCACACAGCAGCTTTGCAGCTGGGTTGGAAATAATATCTAATGCAAAATTTGTACACTCATATCTGGCACCGTATGTGAACTAAATCGACCTACTTATCTGTTACCCACTAGAAGTCGTATGTACACATGTTCGGAAACGTCATGTATCGTTTCAGAGAGTTCCGACATGCAACTCGGTTGATACTGAGAGTTAGGAAAGAGCTGGATTAACATAACTGGCAAAATTTGTCCCTTCTACTGGCTCCTTATACTCATTCTCACATGCATTTCTGTTCTGTTGCTTCTAACTGCGAGGATGTCAAATTATTACAAATGTTATCTTCGCGAGTTTACAATGCTTTTACTGGTCCCGTGTAACCACTGCACCGCTGTTCTGTCGCTCACCCGGGCAGACTATTGCTACGCACAAACGTTGAAAGATCGAGAGGAACTACTGTTTTGGTAGCGATTGTCGCCGACCCAGACTGGTCGTCCGGTTCGCTGGGATCGGGCAGCAATGGCGAGCTGTCGCGTATTCGCCGGGGCGATTCCGACGAGGATCGGGACGATGACTTAGAAGACTTCATGGACAGGTCAATGGGTTCGCTCTGCTCGTCGCGCTTGCACAGCTGTACTGCGGCATGGCCGGTGGAAAGCATCGCCAGCGATACGGGTGGCATCGAAAAAGATACCGGGAAAAAGGGAGATCCATCGGTTCGAAACGATACGGCGGGCAGGTATGGTGACATGCGATCTAGTAGAGCGGGCCGATACGTTTCGGCGAGTGACTGGAGCGCCGATGACGATGGTGGAGTACGGGACACTTTTAATGGCAACTTTGGCAAGTTGATGTCCGAGTGTTCCGGGGTTTTGAATCCATTTTCCACAACACGTTGGTCCTTATATGAGCTGCTTCCGTCACCAACTCCACCTCCTCCGCCCTCGTCCAGATCAGCGGATGATGCACCCGAATCGCTGGGAGTGTTCGCACGCTTCAAGTTTTTCTTGATAGTGTTGTTGTTTTTGTGTATGCTGTTGTTGTTATTGTTATTGTTCACGCTGCTATTGTTGTTGTTGTTGTTGTTGTTGCAGAGGTTCGACAGAAAACTACTCGGAAGAAATCCGTTCGAGATTGACAGCCCTGGAGAGCTCGTACTATTGCTACTGTTTTCATTGCTGGTGTTGTTGATGGTAGCATTATTATTGTTATTGTTGCTATTAGTGCTGTTGTTGTTGTTACAGCTCTTTTGTTGCTGTTGCTGTTGCTCTTGCAGTAAACAGTGGATTTTGAACCAGTTCGA